>JAKCPI010025332.1:0-76668 GCA_023213315.1 Euborellia annulipes | reverse complement strand
AATAAATCTGTAACGAAATTGTATCTTACTTGAAAAAAAGAAAAATCTTAGAGAGAGAAAAAATAAAAAGGTTATGAATAAATTGTTACGATTTGATAACGTCGTTTCTTTTATTGTTGTAGAAAATAATTGTTCGTAATAGATGGATGTCTTTTATCAACTTTATTAAATGGATAAATATTGTATAAAATTTTGTCATGAGATAAATAATTCTTGACGATGTTTCGGAAGCTAAACGACAGCCATTTTCAGGATCTTTAAAAAATTACAACTATTTCAATTTAATAATTCACTTTAATAAATAAAATATGTTTTTGTTCATGAAAACTTGAACATCTTAATGGCTTCTGGTCTTTTGGGGTCATATATATTTAGAGGTATTTATTTAAACAAGTTGTAAAGTCCGCCGAAGGTTACGCCCTCTGGAGCCTTAGGCGAGCAAATGCAAAATTTTAAGGTTTTAAATTTCCCTCTATGAATTAAATTTAAATTTCCCTCTCTAATTCAACTTACTATTTTTTTGACCAGTAAGCGCCTTGACAGGCACATTCACACAGGAACAGGAATTCAGCCGCTAGCGCTTTATATTATATTACCCGTATAGTATAATGGTACCATATACTGTTGGTTACTACCGGATGTTCCACACGCTGATACCCCGGGCCACCCGGCATTGCTTGACTGCAACTATCTTGGGGGCTATTGCTCCGGCCAGACCCCCCCCGACTTTTTTTTGTTGCTTATTTTCTTTAAAAATTATCGATTATAAAAATGTTTTTAAATGTAGCTATATTTTATTACTATCTCTTTCCTATATATGTAATATATAATGAGAAAGTATTGCGATTATGTCAAAAATTCGATGTCTAGATTTTGATGGATATACATGTTTTAAGGTCCCCTGAGTCCAAAAAAAGTGGGTCCAGAAAATTGGTCTGTGTGTGACGATTTTAGGCATGGAGGAAATGATCTACGTCAGTGAAATTTTATATTTAAGCTAGTTACCTTCCCGGACAGTTAAAATAAACTTTTGAACAAAATCGGCCAAAAACTATTAGTACTTTCCTTAAGAACTTTTTCAGTTTTTCCGAGTTTCTCAAAATTTTTAAATCAACTATTTTTTAGATGCTCTTTAAAATGTATATTCTCATTTTTCCATTGAAATCTTCTGAAAACCACTTTACTCTTGTACCTCATAGGAAAAATAGGAGAAATGCTTGCCATGGTAAAATATATTGAAGTATAATATTGATTGAAGCATAAATTTTTCGTGAAAATTGTTTAAAGTACATTTTACTGATGAATTTAAGGTTTTTCCTTATGAAATGCAAGTGGTCAAGTTTAGAACTAAGGTGCTAGGCTTATATTGTCAGAAGAATGTTTGTTCTTTTATTTTAAGGGTGCTTTAGGGTTCCTTCTTTTCTCTCTCAAATCGGGCTCGCTCTTCTATCTCGAATTTGTTAAAACCAAAGGAGGAGAAAATTAGAAAATTCTCCTGTTTTTAATATGATTTCAGAGTATATGAGGGAGGCGTAACTAGGAGCCCCTTGTTAGGAGTTTTATCAATAAATGAATGAATGTTCTGTAGTGAACCGGATTTTTTTTTCTCTAATTATTGTATAAATTGAATTTTTTCTTTGCATTCTAAGATGACAGAACGTTTCTTTAAATTGCTCATTTTCTACTTCCTCTTTTGTGTCAATTGTTTAAAGCACGATATTGTTAAATGTTAATTTCTTGTGATTGTTTTCTTTACGAGATAATCACAATTTTCATTAATAAACTCTCATTGTTCATTATGTTACTAGTCTTGTCTTTTTTTTTTTATAAAAATTTCAAAAATGATATTTAATACTTTAAGAGGTTTTTTTTTGTTTTAGTATTTAGGTCAAACTCTGATTCAAACTTAGAAGTTTGTTTAGATTAAAAATTAAATATAACCAAAATCTTTTCTTTAGTTTATTCTTCGTGATTATGTAAAAAGTTCAACGGAAGCATATGAGTTCTTTTACTCAGGCTTTCATCAATTTCACACGATTTTCTTTTCTTTTTAATAAACAAAAAGCCTATTTTGCTATCATTTAATTTATATTTACGTCTTATTTAATGAGTAATTCTTCTGTCTACTAATCTTTAAGTAATTACACTGGTCTGCAAAATAAAATTTTTTTTCAGCTGAATGGAATATTTTTTATGAATTATATGTTTTTTAGTGTGCTGAATCCAAAACTGATCACCATTTCACTCCATCACGTAAAGTTTTTTTTACAAAACATTGATAATTTCCGAAAAAAATGGAAAAAATGCGATATTGAAATAAATATTTTACAACAATTAACTATGCCTAATTTTTTTTTTTTTTTTTTATAATAGAAAAAGTATCAAAAAGTTCTTTTTTAATAATATTTAAAATATTAAACACTATGGTTGATTTTTTTGCCTGCGAAACCATTTTTTCTTTTTTTTTTTGATTCTCCGATCCCGCTTCCGCTTTCCATCTTGTGTTTCCCGCCAGAGCACCCAACAATAATCAATTAGCATGTAGACGTGCCATCTTCCTTGGTATCGTTTTTCCTGGTGAAATCTTTCATCCTATTCTTTATTATAGATTCCTAACCTTTCGGAAAACAATTAATATGAGAGTATTTGGAAATGAACTTTAAAGCTCATTTTACCCCGAGGGTTAAGGCCCTCGTATTAGCCAGTCATTTTTAGTCCAATGCAATCCCAAATGAGCTTGTGGGATTGCTTTGGACCAAAAATTCTGAGCTGAATGCAGGGATAGTGCTGATATCAGTCTGCTGCCCCAGTAAAAGTTAGTTTATTGAAGATTCCACAAACCACCCAACGATGTTGTTGATAGTTCAATTTATCAAGAATCACCGAGATATCATTATAGTTTTATTGTTTTTATTTTGTTGATTTTTCACAGATCAAACAAAACTTATCAGGAGAAAGTACACAACCTCAGGGAGCCATAATTCTGAACTAATAAAATACGTGCATGGTAGCCATATAAACTGCTATTTCGGGCTTGAATCACATGTAAAGTGTGAGACAAAGCCTTTTACTGAGAGACATTGTTAAGATCATGTCCTTTTTAGCCAATCACAGAGCTTGTTTTGGACTCTGGGTATGTAATATGAAAGATAAATTTAGAAGTATACTTCTGCTTCCCCTTAATATGCGTTTTACAAAAGAACCTGGCGTGATGGAATGTTTTAGATAGTTTTCCCAGTTTCAGTGATTAACAAACTATATGAAAAAGTCAAAAAAAAACCATTCAGTTTTTTTTTTTTTTTCATGCAGACCAGTGTTATTATTTTAAATTAAAAATAATGAATTTCTCCAATGATGATCAGAATAAGTATTCAATTACTAAGCAAACAAAGCAAAATTTATGTTAGAATCAAATATTTACTCCAATGAATTACTCAATTTTTTTTTCTTTAAAGCCATTTGTATAATTATATCCCTAGTTAAATACTGAATTTGAGTTCTTTATTCTAAAATTTATAGTTATCCTAAAAATTGAATGTTTTTTTTTTTTTTTTTTTTTTTTGAAATCAAGTTGAGAGCTAGGGTAATAATTTATATAACCTATTCAATTCTTTTTTAAAAATCACTAAATTTTTATTATACCCACTGTTAGCTATTTGCGTAAAAAGAGAGAGAGAGAGAGAGAAAAGAAAAATCTTTCTGAACTGTTATCGAGATAAAGGATGGATCTGTCTTAAGGGATCAATCGAACTATCCGGTTCATTTCATTCCAACTTTTAAGTGTCAAACAAACGTTTGTCCTTTTTTTTTTTTTTTGAGATGGATTTGATTTCATTTGGGATGGCGAGGTCACAAGAGAGCGAGAGACAGAGAGGATGATTCAATGAAAAAGGGGAACAAATCGAGTTTTTATTTTATTTACTAGGCGAGTTCACCCCGGCCCAATCACCCATGTGTGGAGAGATATTAATAGCAAGAGAAAATGGAACGCTTACGCATTTACTTTCTTTGTAGGGGGAAGTAGATAACACTCAAGAAGCATCTCTGCCCTTTTCATCGTCACTTACCTGAAACAAAAGAGAAAAATAATTAAAAAATTATATTTAGACAATGATGGGGGTTTCAATTTATATTGAAATTTAAATCAAAATTTCTTAGAATGGCTGAAGTGCAAGTTGTGACTGTGGATAATTAGCGAAAGCAGCAGACAACTTTCTCTTACCTTCGGTAATCGAAAGTTGTGTGCTGTGCGACGATCACACCAGATTTTTTACCATATACCCGGATGGTAGAATTGGGAAAGATTTGCATCTCAAATTAATGATTTTTCAATTATTTTTTTAAAGTTTCTTATTTAAGTTCATTTTCGCCATCGATCATCCCTATTTATTATTGTTAGGGAATGGGGCATTTTGAAATACATTTTTGACAGGAAGCGAACCCCTGACCCCTATCACAAGAGACAAGAACCCTGTCACTTATGCTACGGTCCAATGATTAATTATTCCAGAATTTGGTTTGCCAATCTTTCAATAATTTTTTTCTAATTCTTGAGAGGTATGCATCTCTCATTTCATACAAACATTTGTGTTGCCTAATTCAAGGGAGAAGGGGGATAATATTATTAATAATGTATAAAATTTTCTCAGATCTTGTTCAAAATCGAAATCCACCAATGAGTTTAGACCCCTGTTTAGACTGCCCTGTAAGATAAGGAACCCTAAATGTTTCTCCTCGGAGTTTTGGTATAGAGACGTCAAGGTGCCCTAAATTTAACAATCTTAAAGCACAAACAGATGAGATGATGATTCTACTAGCCAATCGAACCAACCAATTGAGTTTATTATTATTATTAAATAAATATTAAATTTTTTTTCCCTGTGGATTAGGCAACTCAATTGATTGTATGAAATGAGAAATGCATATCTGTCAAGTTTACTCATTAGAAAAACTGTTTGGCTATTTTGTCTATGACCCACTTTCCTAGGCTCTTAGGCTAACAACCTAACGCATTTTTTCCTATATTTGAAATTCCAACAAGGAAAGAAATTGGTACAATAATTTTTCTGTTTGTCTTAGATCTTGAATTTGGCACCTGTATTACTTTAATCCGTTCAAAATAAAGTGCATGCTCTTTTATATCTTTACAAATTTTCTTATCCAGGAGAGAAAATCTTAAGTAAGAGATCGCTAGGCGAACTACAATTTCCTTAATGCATTCATGATTTAAGCATTGGATTTCATTTCGGAGTTCAACAGATGTATGTAATTTTAGGGGAGGATACAAACACCTGCTGGGAAAGTTACTTTGATGGATGGTTGAGTGGGTGGCCGTCGCAAGGCGGGGTTTGAAATAACAACTCGGAGGGGCTGCAATCGGAAAACATTAAAAGTCCAAAAGAGAGAGGGGAGGGGATGTTCGCTTTTAATTAAATCTACGCGAGATAAAACAAAAAACAAATAAAAGAAATGATTTTTTTTTTTTTTTTACTTGTTATTTTAAAATCATATTTCAAAAGCCTCCTTTGTTTAATTTGAATTATTTTTTTTTTTAATATAATATTGAGTTTAACAACAAAAAGTTGAGAGGGGGAATATGCTTTAAAAATTTTTTTTTTTCTCGGATTTAATAATCTAAATAGCTATATACGTATATCTGTCTTCTCAGTGAATAAGTGGTTAAGTCAATTTTTACCAAAATGAGTTAAGGCTTTAAGGTGTGCGTTTTTATTCATCTTCAGTTTTGTAACTTTAAAAGTCGGGGCTTGAAAGTAGAGTCCACTTGTTCACTGGAATCACAGATATAGCGGTAGGCTATACTAAAAAGATGGAAGATTAGTTACTCAATTTATAAGATATTAGATTCAGACCTTCTTTAAAAAAAAAAAATACTCAAAATTTCTAACACAGATAAATTTTCTTTATTACTCAATAAGGATAAAATTTATTTTTTATTTAAAGAATCAGGGCCGTAGACAGTAATTGTTTTCGGAAGGAGGGAATTTGGGTAACCAGAAAGGCAACCCCCCTCCCCCGTTTAAATTAATATTTTTCTAAAATTTTTGCAAAATATAATTTAGTATTTAATTGATTTGAGGTTGGGGGTGGGGTTTTGGGGTAAAATTTAAATAGGGGTGGTTGTGTTTTTTTGGGGGGTATAAACCCCACATATAAACACAACCATAATTAGAATATTGTTTAAATCAAAAAATTCATGATTCCCTCTCTCTAGAAAACGGAATTTATTTATTTATTTTCGTATTTATGTATGAATATACAGATTGTTTATCCATTTACAAAGAGAACGAGAGAGTAAATAATAGTATACAATAAATGAAAAGGAATCCAGAAGCTTCATTGTATTAATATAATTATAAATCTGCCTCTAAATATAAATAAGCTTACTTATCAACTCTTGATTCTTGTAATTCCATGCTCTCAATATTCTATCAAAAAGTAATAATATCATTAAATTTAAACTGGTAACGTTTCTTTGGCTCTAGTTGAAAAACGATTTAATTAGGTAAATTAAAACTAAAATCACAAACGGATATTTTTCAATTTACACTTGATGTGTATTTCGACACTTGGTGTGTCATCTCTGCTGAGGCAATTTAGGGGTATATTGAATCTATTGCATTAGTATTGAGACTAAATCCCGGTAGTTAGGCAATCCAAATGGCACACGGACAGTAAAGCTTTATGGAATATTTAATTTTTGTTATACCGATGTCTACAGAGGGACGTTCAACACAATGATCTTTCGGGGTCACCCAACCGAGGTTTTGACGCGGTTGACATTGCTTAACAGCAATGTTTGTGGTGAATAAATAATATAATTATATGTTGAAATATATTATCTTGAGATTATACTTTAATGAAGAACGATCCGTCCTATGATCTGACATTTAATGGAATTATAAAAAACTTTAGAAATATTATTCTAATTCTTTTTTATTTTCTCTTACCTCTATATATATGTTAATATATATAGAGAGAGAAAGTATTGGATTCATGTCAAAAATTCGATGTCGAGATTTTGATGGATCTTCACGTTTTGAGGTCCCCTGAATCCAAAAAAGTGGTTTTCGCGACATGGTCTGTCTGTGTGTGTGTCTGTGAACAAAATATCTCAAGAACGAAAAGAGCTAGGAGGTTGAAATTATATATTTAAGTTAGGCACCCCCATGGGACGTGACACGAAGCTTTTGAACAAAATTGGCCAAAGAGTACTAGTACTTTACTGATGCACTTTTTCAGTTTTTTTTTCGATTTTCTCTAAATTTGCTCCAACGATTTTTTTTAAAATTCAAAAATCAATTATTTTTTAGATTCTCTTTAAAAGGTATATTCTCATTTTTTGATTGAAGTCTTCTGAAGACCACTTTACTCTTGTACTCCATAGAAAAGATAGGAGAAATGGTTATCATGGTAACAAAATATAAATATTTTCACATATAAATTTTACATCTTGAAAATCGAATGTACCGTACTGTCGGAAACTAAATACATGTCGACACAAAAAATCTGGTGTGACAAGCACAGTACACAACTTTTGATTACCGAAGGTAAGAGAAAGTTGTGTGCTGTGCGCCAGTCACACCAGATTTTTTTTTTTAATTTTACATTTAAATAAAATAAATTAAAAAATATTTCAGGAAGGAGATTTAATTACTAATACAATATTATATTAGGAAATGAAGTGCACTTTGCTGCGGCCTTGGCCATCTGCTAAGGCGCAACCCGACCAGAGACACATCTCGGTAATTAAGTCAAGGCTAAAGAATCGAAATCTAAACTGTCTCGATATTTTTGACATTAACTCGCAAACTAAATGGCATCTAAAGATTTCATAATAAGAGTAGGCTAATACAATTTTTTTTTTTTAGAAAGCTACGCGCACTTTTTTGATTATTAGTTCTTAAAATAAAAAAATCTGGTGTGACTGGCGCACAGCACACAACTTTCTCTTACCCTTCGGTAAGAGAAAGTTGTGCACTGTGCTGGTCACACCAGATTTTTTGTGTCGAGATATATTTAGTTTTCCATAGCACCTTAGTTTCAAACTTGCATTTTAAATGTTGATTGCTTGAAATAAACTATGGTTATTTTTCAAAATTTTAATCTCATATTTGGCCATTTTATACACAATATAGATTCGTAAATAAATACAAAATTTCATAAGAATTGGAAAAAAAAATTTTAAATGCGTAAAAAGTTCCAAAGGGGACCCCTTTTGAATCGAAATTAACATACAAATCCCTATAGGAAATTAACATTGGCCAAATGCGAAGATAAGGTAGAAAAATTTAAAACGCGTAGAAAGAGAGAAGATAGTTTTGTGAGAGAGAGAGATATGTTTTCTCCGAAAAAAAAAATGGGCGTTTAAATAATAATTGATTTTTAATCTAATAAAAAGAAAAAGATTTAAATTCGGTTACCATGGCAACCATTTATTTCTCCTATCTTTCCTATGAAGCACAAGAGTAAAGTGTGCTTCAAACAATTTTGAGGGCAAAACGAGAATATACATTTGAAAGAGCATCTAAAAAATAATTGATTTTTGAATTTTAATCAAAATCGTTAGAGCGAATTTTGAGAAAATCGAAAAAAACTGAAAAAGTACATCAGTAAAGTACTAGTACTTTTTGGCCGATTTTGATTAAAAGCTTATTTTGTCGGTCCCGGGGGTGTTTAACTTAAATATAAAATTTCAGCCTCCTAGCTCAATTCCTTCATGCTTAAAATTGAACACACACACACACACACACACACACACACACACACACAGACAGACAGACAGACAGACCATGTCGCGAAAACCACTTTTTGGATTCAGGGGACCTCAAAACGTGAAGATCCATCAAAATCTCGACATCGAATTTTTGACATGAAACCAATACTTTCTCTCTCTATATATTTCATATATAGGGTACGAGAAAGTAAAAAGAATTATCTAATCTCTTTTAGTAGAAATTGTAATATGTCGTGTAAGCTAAAACAAGACTGGTATATACTTTAGATTATATTTTGACTCTCTTTTATGTCATTTGCGTCCTTCTTCAAGGCCGTCTTGCTTTTCCACTACCTTCAGCTATAATTTTATGTAAATAATTTTTTTTTTTAATGAAGTTGCAAAGGTGATGTTATTTATAATCAGGCACTGATCCAAAAAAATGTATTATTCGGAGAGACATATCTACAATATCACAATCGAAATGGTTTTTCAGAGTGGGAGTTGTTATGCTATTTTTTAAAAGAGTAAGTTTATAGGAAACTAAAAATCGATATATCAAAACACCGATATTTACTATCGTTTTAGTAACTCGATATATCGCGAAAAAATAATAATAATAAAGTTTTTTATTCTTTGCTTGCTGCCTACATCTACCTGTTAAATAATATCTTACCTTTAAAAGGCAATCTCCATTATGGATATAAAAAATTATTATTCAAATCTAACGTGAAATTTGTATCAGGGTGAGTTATGTATTTAGATAGGTCGACATCTCTAACTATATAAATACAGTATATAACTGTATATACATTTCAAAGTCTTCCTTATCTCTTAGAAGAGGCAATCAAGCATGCGGTGCAAATTCAACTGACAAATCAGAGAGAGAGAGAGAAATCAAATTTGCTTAAAACTAATTTCGTAATATTGAGTTAATCTATCTCTTCTATATGAACTGAAATTTTATCAGGTCTTTATTATGAACAAATAATAGGAAAATCTATGTTAACAATTTATTCTGGAAAATCAAACAAAAAGTCCTTTGACTCTGAAACATAAATTATACACATTCGATCTCTCTGTTCATCAGGGCCGTTCCTGGGTAAGTTGTCGCCTCCGTGCCAGGTCATTTTTGGCGCCCCCCCCCCAACTAAATTATGGAAAAAAATTTTTTTTAAGTGATTAGACCTGTACTGATTTTCATGTTTAGTGAATGCTACGGTAGCTTAGATTTTGATAAATCTTTCTTTCCTCCACGCGAACTATCACTATCCTCTTTTTCATAGAGAAGGAAAATAAAAAAATATTCATTAATAAAAAAATATTTATTTATTCAAATTACCTCCTAGCTCAATTCTTTCATGATTTCAAATGAACTCTGTGTGTGTGTCTGCTTATTACTGAACACAGAGGAAAACACATTGTTTAAATGAAAGCATAAAAGGATTGAGCTAGTAAGTTGAAATTTTATATTTAAGTTAGGCACCGTTTCGGAGACTCAAAATAAGCTTTTGAACAAAATCGGTCAAAAAGTATTAGTACTTTACTGTACTTTATCAGTTTTTTTCAATTTTCTCAAAATTCGCTCCAACGATTTTTATTAAAATTCATAAATCAATTATTTTTTAGATGCTCTTTAAAATGTATATTTTCATTTTGCCCTTGAAACCTTTTTTAACATGTGAAACTATATATTGAAATTGCAATGGACTTAAGAAATAGAGGGAACAAAATACACAAAATTTTGACGTGACAACGTCTTACAAATCATGTGTCTATAGTGGCATGTTAGAAGGGCATGCACGAAAAAGTTTATTGGCTTGAATAACTCCTCTGTCTTAAGAGGTATAATTATGGGAAATATACGGTTAGAAAGAATGAGTTTTCAGCTAAAGAATTCACCATTTATTTTTTTCCTATCATTTTATTTTACCGCGCTGCGGTAAATTCTAATTTGAAAGTTTAAACCCCTGTAGATTCCGAACGGCTAATCAGATCAGACTAAATGGGATGTCATTTGGTGCAGAAAGAAAACCTCTAATAGAATAAATAAAAAAATCCCGAGTAATTAACTCCAAAATTGGTTTTTTTCTCGAAAAACCTCATTTTTTAGGCAAAAAAATATCGAAAAATAGCCCTACTTGTGCAACGCATAGCGACTTGACCATAAAAGCTACATTAAATCTAAATATAGTTTTAGAAAGAGTGGTTCAATACCCAGAGGTTATTTTTTCTTTTTTTTGATATGACGTCATTTTACCGCATGAGAGCACTCGGCGGGATTTCGTTTTTCGAAATTTTAAACCCCTGTAGATTCCGAACGGCTAATCAGATCAGACTAAATGAGATGTCATTTGGTGCAGAAAGATAACCACTAATAGAATAAATAAAAAAATCCCGAGTAATTAACTCCAAAATTGGTTTTTTTCTCGAAAAACCTCATTTTTTAAGCATATGTCGCCCTTAATGGATAAAAGTTTGGCCACACCTGTCATATATTGTTTCAATGAAAATGTTTGAACATGTTTATTTATGAAAACAAATTACTAGTAAAAAAAAAAACAAAAACAATACTTTCTCTCTTTATATTTCAATATAGGTAAGAGAAAAAAAATTTTTTGAAGTCAAGCAAAAGACGTTGTCACGTTAAAAAAGCCACCGGCTGTGTAGAAGACACAGCCAACACCTAATTTTTTTTTATTTTACTAAATTAAAGCCCATTTCATGCAGATTATTTAGAAAAAAAAATTTCTTGAAAATCTCATTCCCTTTTAGAGATATCGGCTTTAGCGCTAAACCATGTTTGCGTTTTTTTTTTTTTTTTTTTTTTTAAACATTCACACTTTTTTCTCATTCACACTCACACTCACACACACATTCACACTGTCTTTTCGGCAGCTCAGGCCATATAAGACATTTACGATATCCGTTATTTATGAATTTATATATATAGGGGTCCAGGCATTTTTATTTAAGCCATCTGGTATCCAGATGGCTTAAATAAAATCATCGGACTGCCTGGGGTCCGAACCCGCGACGTTTGGTATATGAGGTTAGCACGCTAACCTCTACACCACGCCCCGTGGGCATGTTTGCGTTTTCAAAACTAAAAAAAATCAACAATATGAATTTTTTTTTATATTTTAGGATTAACTTAGATTCGTGATATATTTTTTTTCTAATTCCTTATTGTTCAAAGAACCTACCATAAAAATTGGTTGGTGTTCAAATAAATAAATGAGAAATTATTTTCTCTTCCATGTCACATTTTGTTTGGCATTATTCAAGCCGCGGAAGGTGAAAAAATCAAAACTTTAAAGTGCCATAACTCGAAAACTAAGTGAGATAGAAAATCGAAATTTGGTGCTGTTACTTATCTCTATACATAGAACAAACATACCAAGTTTCATAAAAAACTGAGATTTTGGGTGAAATGGCCTGGTTGAACTTACGTGGAATGACCCAAATGTAAAATTAAAAAATGTTAAATATTTAAAAATTCGGAAGTGCTAGCAACCAAACCGTATTTTTCCCTGGACCAGTTTTTTATACTGAATCGGTATATGTAAGTATTATTTTTCTACGACCTTTAGTTCAGGCCGTACTTTTTTTGTGTACAGATGGACGGACGGTCGGACAGACAGACACCGGAGTCTCTACATAAGCTCTCTTTCCCTTAGTACCACGTACTTGTGAAGCAAATTCATTCGTTTATATTTACATGTTTTTTTAATGACGCCTCACAGTGGTTCCAAATCCCGAAAACGTGGCCAAAAGTCCAAAAATAAAGAGTAAATTCGGGGACTTTTAAGCCCTAAATAGTTTTATTAATATATTTACGGTTAGGAACGACCGTTTTTGGGAGTCATATGCACTTATCTGGCTCTCAAAATCTATTTGAATCTAAGCGTTTTTGACAACAATCGGGAGCTCTCTCCGAACGCAAATAAGCATCCTTTTCTATCGCTCTCCATTTCCTTGTTTTTTTGGTTATTTTAATTTCGTCAAATGAAATCAAAGACTGAAAGTAAGTAAATTTCAACAATGTAAAAAAAATGCAATAAATTTTGATAGTTAATTAATAGGAGCATTTCAAATAACGCCTTATTTTTTTTTCCATTTCGGAAATCGCAAAAATTCAAAAGTCAAAAAGTGAAAAGTCCCACGACATCCCACTCTCAAACCACTTTTCCTGCTTTTTGTAATCCTTCTTCATTAATAATATTAAAAAATTAGCTGCACAGACTTGCACATTTTTTTTTTATTCAATTTTTTTGGAATTTGAATATTCATCTGATGAAGCATATTAATGTTATTTAAACTAATGTTATATGTAATCCGTATTAAAAATATTGAATAAAATATTGTAATTAAATTATTTTGACCTAAATAAATGTGTCTGGACCCCCACAAATGTGTCGTATTAAACAATATGTATCATTTAGGGCCAATATGGCCTAAGATGCAGAAAAAGACATAAAAAAAAAGAAAAATTATTTTGTTATTAATTTATTTAAAATACGAAAGCGGCGACCTCGGGAGCCCTTCAATGCCAATTTTGATTGAAATCGAATTATTTTTTTTTAGTTCCCCATATTGGTTCCGCCATATTTTTTTTTTTTCTGAAAAAATAATATCAAATTCTAAATCAGCGACCTCAAAAACCCTTGTGTACTGAATTTCAGAGAGATTAAATAACGTTTTCGACTTTTGACCACGTTTTCGGGATTTGGAACCACTGTGCGCCTGTATTTTGTGATTTTGTTTTGAATTTTTTTCAAATTTAACGAAAATTTTCTTTTTCTTCGTTGAATATTTAAAAAACTATTCAGTTTTCAAAAAAATGTCAAAGAATAAAAACTTTTTAAAATAGAGTAATTTATCATAATATAACAAAAATTGAAAATTTTATAATTTTTGAAAAAAACTTATTAGGTAAAGTACTACTTCCAGGTGAAGTATTTACTCCAAAAGTTGATATAAATCTACAATTTTAAGGTAAGGAATATATACCAAATTTCATCGATCTGGCTGCTTGCCTTTTTAAGCTATCGTGTTCACATATACACACACACACACACACACACACCCAGATATAATTCCAAAAGAATATACGAGAAAGTCTCGGGGAAGTCATTCATTCCCCTTTTATGTTTTTAAATAAAAAAGCTATTTAAAATTTACATTTATTTAACAATTTTTTTTTTTATTTTTTTTTTTGGAGGGGGGGCGACATTCTTGTACCCGCGGGGGGGCGCCATTCAATATAGTTACGCCAATTATTTCAAATGATTGGCAGCCAATTCTTTTGAAATAAATTTTTCTCCCTTGCGACGGACCAAGGACCCAGACACGAAAATGCCCTTTGGCTTTGAGTCTCCGCCGTCCTTTGGAAGGCGGCCTCCGTCGCCCTTTGGCTTTGCGCCTTCATCACCCTTTGGCTTTTCGTCTTCGCCTTCCTTTGGAAGGCCCCACCGGCGCCCTTTGGAAGGCGCCTCCGTCGCCCTTTGGCTTTGCGCCTTCATCGCCCTTTGGTTTTTCGTCTTCGCCTTCCTTTGGAAGGCCCCACCGGCGCCCTTTGGAAGGCGCCTCTGGCGCCCTTTGGGACTGGCGCCTCCGTGCTGGCACGGAGTGCACGCCCGCCAGGAACGGCCCTGCTGTTCATATTCAGATTTTTTCATTTTAATATGAAGGGGTCGGCAGCAGATTGTGTGCTAACCCACAATTATGACAAACCCGACTTATCAGAACCATCAATTGAGCAAAGGTCTGTAGGCCTACTAGTTGTACTACTAGTTTGTTTCTCAGCCTGATAGTGCCATTAGAGTGCTCTGACAGTAGCAAACAAACAAGCTTCTTATTGGTGTTTTGTCTGTTTTCAAAATTTAAAATGGAAATATCTCAGAACTATATATTTGTGTTTACTATTCTAGGTTAACTTGCAGTTTCCTTCTGGTGTTTTTTAGCAGGATGGAGTTGACAAAATACTAGAATATTTCGGTAAGCAAATATAATATATTTATATAAAATCTTTTTATAACTTATATAAAAACTTTTATAAAGAAACTAAATTTAATTTATAGTGATTTTATGACTGCAAAAACATTAAAAATAAAAACAACAAAAGAAAAATTCTTGTGTAGAAACACCAAAGTTTTTAATAAACGATATATATATATATATATATATATATATATATATATATACATTAAAACAATTGATGTAAGAGGTATTTACATTAATTATATATTTTATTTAAGGTTCAGGAATCTCCCAATGAGCAACGCAGCTAGTTGTTTTTTTCAATTTTAACCTTAAATAAATCATATTATCAGCTATAGGCCTACACCTCAATTAAATTAATTATATAAAAAAAATGAGTAAACATCATATGTTTGTAATACATTGTAATATATTACAATTTATTTTAATAAATATAGACAAAGGTTCTGATGAAAGCTAGCGAAAACGAAAAGGGATGCATCCATTAGTTAATCTGAAGTCTCTGAAAAATAATTGTCTTTTAATTAAACAATTCTCCTCTCCAGCACCCCATCCTGCTAAAAAACACCAGAAGGAAACTGCAAGTTAACCTAGAATAGAAAATTAGATACACATCAAACTAAAAATATATATTTGTGGATTAGCACTATCTGCGCCCGACCACTTCAACTGTGAACTTGAATTAGTTGAAAAGATTGAGACTTTAAAAGATCTGATTACAAAAGATGCTCGAGAAAAAGAGAATCTTTATATAGATACTATTGAAGAAACTATTAAGTAATACTTAAGCATCTCTATGAACAAAGTTAGTTGCTGTGGTCCAGGAGGGAGATTAAGAAAGGATTTTAAAGATTGGCTTCTCAAAAGGGCATCTGAAAGCAGGTGAAATACGTATTTAGCTTTAAATAGACCTAAATAAATAATGAAAGAGATTTGCTTAACAATGAATTTTATTGTTCATGTTTTCCTTAGAGCACAGGTAAAACTGATAATTTAGGGTCATTGATTTGCTTATCATTCTAAGCAATAAAATGTATTTAAAGTACGATGTATTAACTACTATAACTATAATATTGAATTATAATTCTTGGAAATGATTAAATATTAAGATATTAGTAACCAAATTAATTCCTGATTCCCTTTCAAGCCCCATTCAAAGCCAATTACAAAAGGCTTCATTCAAACTTGATGATGTATTATCCGATCGCCCGTTATAAAGATCTCTTATAGCCACTAGTCCCACCCAGTGAGTTTATCCATTCTAAAAATTTAAATTTTATAAATCAATAAGATAATAATTTAATATAAAAAATTATGACATGTGTGCAGTACGTATATTATTGTAAATAAATTTTAAAAAACTAGTCGGCCTTGGCCTTAGGAATCGTACGTAGGAATATGATCAAAAGGAAGCAAAATATCTAGTGGAGAAATTAAGATAAATTAGTGCACCAGTAATGAAGTCAGAAAATTTTATAGATGGGCTTGGACTCCCCTCCACTTTAGTTTTTGTTTTTAAATTTTGGTGTATTAAATTAAATGAATACCCTATTTCTAGTTTGAGTTTTAGCCTCATGCTTCGACACTGTCCAAAAGACAAAATAAAAACATTTGGGAATGCTAGCCTAGGATGTTTTAACTCCTTATAAAGTATTAAAAAATAAATAAAAAATTCAGAATTTTTAAATTAAAATTAAATAAAGAATAGCATCTCAAAGAAAGATCTTATATAAAAAAAAAAAATTTACTTCGCCCTGACTCATGGTGTCCTCTTAACCATGCTAATAATACTTTCTAAGCAATTTATTTCTAAATATAGTTAGTAAAAAGGATTTCAATTCAAATTTACCTATAATTTCTGCAAATTTTAATAAGTATATGAATATATTAGCCTATTATAAACAGGGTAGGGGACCAAGGAGGAGGAGATATGTATCCAACTACCCCCGGCCCGGGTCCAACTTCCCCTGTCTCGTAATTTCGAAAAATTGTAATTTGGCCAGCATAGGTGACCAAAAAAATATTTTATTATTCTTTAAAAAATTTATTCATTTGAAAGGTAGTTTTTTAATTGAAAAATTTGAAAAAATAACATAAATTTGAGGCAGTGGCGTAACCAGGGGGGCGAGGGGGGGCGCGAGCCCCCCCCCGCCCCAGGCGCATCGAGCCCTTGGCGCCCCCCGAAACCAGCATAGGCGCCCTACGGCCTCTAAGATATATAGCCCAACGAATGTGATTTTATCATATTCCTTTCATCGATTGTCTTAAAAAATTAATTGTTTTCTTTTAAAATTATATTACAACTTGAATTCTACTATTTTAAATGAATTTAATTCCAAAAATAATAAATAACGTATATAGAGAGGCTTTATAATTGAAATTTTTTTTATTTTGCAATATATAAGCCTTAATTTGATGTTTTATGGCTGTGGAGATTTACTCAGGATTCGTATAAGCCTTAATATTTAATTTTTTGGAATTCAAAATTTTTTTAAGCATAAAGGAATTGAGCTATGAGACTGAAATGTTATATTTAAGTTAAACAACCCCCGGGGCCGTGAAAATAAGCTTTTAATCAAAATCGGCCAAAAAGTACTAGTATTTTACTGATGTAGTTTTTCAGTTTTTTTCGATTTTCTCAAAATGAAAGGGCTTTTACCATTCTTCAGGCCCGCCCTAGCCCGCCCGGAATTTTTTCAAATCCGCCCATTCCCGCCCGAGATTTAGTGAATGAATGAACGAATGTCTAACAATTTTTAAATAAAATTTCATTTGCATGCCCGTCGAAATAAAATACTCAATTTTAAAAAGTTTTTATTCTTTGATATTTTCCCGAAAACTGAATAGTTTTTGAAATAATCACAGAAGAAAACGACATTTTTCGTAAAAGCAAAGAAAAATCAAAACAAAATCATACAGGTGTCATTAAAAAACATGTAAATATAAACAAATTCGCTGAGAAAATTACAGAATGCAAGAAATTTGCCCGCCTAAGGCGGGCAATTGCTCGCCGAAGGCGAGCAAGGAGTCCAGGGGCGGAGCCCCCTGGAAAATCGGCGCCCTAGTTGAGCTTCGCCCCCCGCCCTCAAAGGCTGGTTACGCCGCTGTAATAATTCTTTCCTTTCAATAATAGTAAATAAATATGTTGGCGGGAAAATTAATGGAAATGCAAATTGCATAATTCTTGTTGTTTTTTATCTTAAATAAATATATAGATGTGAAATTTTCATTAGATATTATAATTTACTCTTTTGGAGTACAAAGAGGTATAAATTTTTTATTTTTTTCATAATAAAAAAAAAAAAAGTAACAAACTCATTTGTTAAATTTTTTTTTTGGAAATTTGTAAATCATTTAATTTTTAACTAAAAAAATTCTTAATAAGCATAATGAGATTTCAAAAATGGAATCAAAATATCCTAATATCATTTTAAAATATTTTTGTTTGAAAATTTTTTTTAAATAAAAAATAAAAAATTTGATGATGTTATGCATGAAGGAACCAAGCGCCATTGTGATTGAAATTGAGATAGGACAGCCATATTAGGGAAAAAGATCTCTCTCACCACATTATTACATTGTGCACTTTTTTTTGTATAAAACAAGAAAAAAGTCATTGCCATTGGTTTTGTTCACAAGTGTACAAATAAAATGCCTTTTATCTTGTTAGATTTAGGTTAATAGCGATTGGTTCCTTAATGCATAACATCATCCAATTATCATTTAATTTTTTTTTTAGGCATCTTAGGCCATATAGATTTTTAACGATACTCAGTATTTAAAAACGATATATGTTAGGGCAGTAGGTCCCAACCATCTTTGATGGCCCCCCCCTTTCTCCTAAAAAAAACGCTGAAGCCCATTGAATCATATACGGTATCCAAATTTTAAATAAATATATCTGATTCCCTTCATCTTTCCTCAGCCACCCGCCGCCCAGTGGGCAGCAGCCCGGGTTCCGAACTCCGGGCCTCTTTGGCATTTCTTGGTACAATTGTACACAATGGATTCTACTTATCTAATTACTCATAAAAAAAAAAAAATAGGTCAAAGTCAGGGTTATTTATCCATTCGAACGTTACGTCTACGGACAATTTATTTCAAGGTATGACAGCTTGAGTAATTATATTTGAATAATAGCTCCATTCATAAAAAAGCATCTTTTTTTTTTCCTTTCAGCATCTTACTCGGGATGCGCCTAAATTTCTCTTTATCTCTTGTTTTGTTTTGTTGACCCAAAAGGATTTCCCTGATCGTTTGTCCTGATTATGAAGCAAGGATTCGGCCTTGCCTTAGTCACTCGCTGTCATCTCCCTTCACGGCCAAGGCCGCTTATTTTGTCTCTAATATTGTATAATCAATTCAAAAAGTATTTTGTTATTTAGAGATGTCACAATTTAAATTAGGTAAATGAAGATTAATCACCGGTATGTTTTACTAAGATATTCTTTGAAAAAATAAGGTAGAAATAATTATGTAGATTGATTAAACATGTGATGACTGCAACAAATAAGAGGCCATTCAAGTATATTCATCCGCTTACTTTTGTTGGCTTAAACATTCAACATAAATAATACTTACGTAAGTAAGGAGGTTGACTTACTATTCCACTTGGAAAAAGGGAAGGAATAAACTAAAAATTTGTTTACTCAAAAAAAAATTTTTTTTAAGCTGACGTTTCAGTCATTTGCCGTGACCGTGAAATATTTTTAAAAAT
The DNA here is from genome assembly GCA_023213315.1 of Euborellia annulipes. Lineage (NCBI taxonomy): Eukaryota > Metazoa > Arthropoda > Insecta > Dermaptera > Anisolabididae > Euborellia > Euborellia annulipes. The sequence goes on along the minus strand of JAKCPI010025332.1, from coordinate 57,214 downwards.
TTGGCTGCCAGTCTCCAGCCACATCCAGTGGTGGCGTTATTTTGGGGGCAGGGGAAACATTCCCCTCCCCCCCCCCCCAAGGCCTCTGATTTTTATAAAATTTTATATTATTCTTTAAATAAAATATTTCAAAATATATCTACGAGTAGGCCTATACAACTGTACAAAATTAAACAATTAATTAAATTAAATATCTTTTGGCCAAATTTGAGTACCTATTTGTAAGTAAATTTCAAGAAAAAAATGTTTGCCCCCCCCCCCCAAGAAAAAGTTGAAATGACGCCACTGACCACAACTACAAAAGTATTTATTAATAAGGTTATGTTAAAGAAGAATAAATTAATTTAATTTTCAATTAAATATTCAATCAAGCTGATTTATTTCGAGCTTTTTGTTAATTTATTTGTTTATTTATTTATTTTTCTTTGATAAGTCGGTTTTATTTATTTATTATTTATTTATTTTACTAGGTTAATTGACTTTAAGCATTGCTTTGTGTGGCGGTGGTCAGGGAAATGCCTTAGTAGCTGGTGAGCCTTATTGCAAACAATAATAATAATATTCAATCAATTTCTTTTTAATATAACAACGGCCCTGAAGTTCAGAGGTGAAGAATAAGCTTCTAGTGCTAGAGCCAGGGGCGTATATAAAGGAAGGGGGGCCGAGGGGACGCGGACCTGTCCAAAATTTTTCACATATATACGGGAATATGGCCAATATCTATATTTTTATGGCCAATTTATATTTTTGTTTGAAAAAGTGGGTAGCAAAAATAAAAGTAAAAAAAAAAATTGAATATATATGAGCATTTTTTTAAATAAAACTTTTATCTTTGAGAGGGTCGGGGCCCTCGGGGATCAAGTAGTATATCCGATGTTTTTAAAATATTTTTGTATATGGGGGGAGGGGGATATTTAAAAATGAGTTGCCCCCCCCCCTTCAAAATACTCCCCTGGCTAGACGTAGAGGGTTCACATCCCGTCTTAAACGAAAAAAAGTAAAAATAAATCGAAAAAAATGACCTTAAACAAATAAAATTAAAAAATTATATAGCAATGCAAGAGAAAATATTTATCGATTATAATTTTTTAATGTTTTGAACTTTTTTTCTAAATCAAATTTAAAAAAACAAAAATATATCCATGATGCATTCAGGATCATGATAATTTTTTTTAACGAATCTTACTGAAGGCGTATGTTAATTATAATAAAATATAATTTTTTTTTTTAATTTAATAATAGAGTATTTTTTTTTTTTTTTATTAATATCATTGATTTAAAAAAAATCCTTTGATGTTTTTGTTCTTTACTAATACATATTTTTTTTTTTTTTTTTAATTATTTGCGCATTTATTTTTTCCGAATACTTGTATTATTACGAATACGTAGACCAAATTCGAAAATCATAATATCTCATAATCATCATTTTCAAATATTTCAAAGTCGTTCTGTCAAAATGGATCAAAAGTGACCTCTAAAAGATTGATCGATACTCACACACACACACACACACACACACAAACATAAAATAACAGAGAGACAGAGATAGTATCAATAATAGGAGAGATTTCTATTAAATTTTTTTTTAATTAAAATTCCATTATTAGACGCCATTCCATTCTTTGTGGGTTCCATTTCAATCATTTCGAAAAAAAAAATTAAATACTTAACTATAAGTATATTTAATAGCCTATAAAATATACAATAGAATTGGAAATCTCATTTTAAGATGAAATTTAACTGCTCAAGAAAATAATGTTTTTTTTTTTGACCGTAAAGTCCATTTAGATCTCGACTTTATTAATTGATAGCAAATATAATTAAAGAGAAAGTTGCGACTAGTCACACCAGATTTTTTCTTCTCTCATTCATTTTGTTATTTTCCTGTTTTAGTTAATTTATTATGACTCAGGACGTAATTATTCCCATCGAAGATACTAAGAGTTAATAATAATAAGAATGCACAACCCTTATTAAGATAAGGGGAAATATTTTATAGCATAACACAATTTAATATTACAGAATAAAACATTATCTAATATCCCATACTATAAGGAAAGATTAAGATGATAATAAATTATTAATTATATGAACAAACATTAAAGTTCTTTTGAATAAAAATTTTTTTATTAATCTTTTAAGATGATTTTCATATTAAAATAATCTAATCTTTTGTATAAATAGGATTAAGAGAATTTTAGATTTTTCATATGATTTAACGAATCACGTATTAATAATATTATTATGATTAATATTTTGTTATAATTCATTGGGATTAATGGAGGTTTGCAATTCATAAATTGTTTTTAGCCTCGTGTAAACATTAAATAATAAATAAATAATAATATTAAATAAATACACTACATATGAGGGGAGGGATTGTCTACCTAAAAAAAAATCTTGATTCAAATTTCTTAATTAGAGACCTGGCAAAAGAGTAGAGCAACAGCCACCGGAAGTTCGTTGCAGTGAGGCCAATTACTGCGGAAACTCGGGTGGGTGGCCCTGAAAAGCCAGGATGTGAAACGTCCCCCAGTTGCAGTGTCGATACAAGATTAAAGAAAAAATTTGGCTAAATACAGGACTTAAGTAAAAGTCACGTATTTTATTAATGCAAAAAGTTAAAATATACTTTCAACTTAAACTTACACATACCGTCTCAAACAAGACAAGACTTCAAATAGATACATAATTCGAGGATGGATAGAGAATGGCAATCAATCGCCATATTTTATTTAAATTAACTTAAATAATAAAACAAATTTACTCAAATAATCTAAATTCAATAACTTCCTAAGGAAAAGTTGAAATGTGGCCAAATAGTTTAAATTACTCTTATCTTTAAAAATAAAAATTGATAGGATTATCCTTTTCTAGATAAGATAGATAGATAGGTTTGTAAAGAAAAAAGTAAAAAAAATTAAGACGTTAAATTTTTGGTCACTAAAACTTTCTCTTTTTATTGAAATATACAAAGGGAAAGTAAAAGTATTAGCCAATGAATCAGAAGTCTACTCTAAAAGTAAAAATAAATTCCTTCTGCATTTGTGATTATATTACAGTAAAATTTTCGAGCTTTTCTTTAATTCATTTCTAAAATTCCATTTATTAACTTACAAGAGACACTCCAACTACAATGCGTATATCTCAAATGCACACAAACACAATTATCAACAATTTTTAATGAAGTAATCCTCCATTGCAAATTTTGAAATTATATTATGAAATTCATCATCAGCGGCCTCGAAAACCCCTCTATTCCAATTAACCTTCAAATCTAAAACTTCTTTCTATTTTCGGTCATCTTTTCCAAATTCAGATCATTGTGCGACGTTTAGATCTAAATTTATTGGACCATCATCAGGTGACAGAGTTACTATAGATTTATAATATTAGGTCTGTTCGAATGCGCGTCCGGCGCATGCGCATTAAGGTTAAGCGTATTGCTTTTCGTTTCTGCGCATGTGATATATCTCACTACGCATGCGCCGGACTCCCTAGGACGCTTAATCGAACAGACCTACTGTATTATTAACATTTTTTTTTTTAAATTATTAGAGTGGATTATTTTCACTTGGCATATGGAAGTATTAAGTATTGAAATACATTCTATACTTTTTTTAAGGGGGAGTAAAAAAAAAACAAATTGCAATACATATGCAGCCAAAATTATTTCTTTTATTGGGTCATTCCAGGCTGACGTTTCGGCCACTGGACTAGGCCATCTTCAGAGCCGGAGGCGAGAATAAATGAATTTTTTTTTTAATTTTAATTATATTATAAATTTATTGTAGCCCTGTCAACTGATGATAATGGTCCAATAAATTTAGACCGAATCGTGAGATGTGACTGCTTCTCTCATGAATACTGTTTACTGTCCTAAAGTTACATATTTAATCACAGTCAATTCTGCATCAAGCGCAATAAATAATAATACAAAATTATTATACTGGCTGTGAGTATTAAATATAGATGTATGGAATGGAGTCAGTCAAGGAAAAGTAAAAAACAAATTTATACTGTCGACGTTTCGAGCACTTTGTTACAGCATCTGTAACAATTGACACTTAGACTGTCCCGAGGAAGAGCGCTCGAAACGTCGACAGTATAAATTTGTTTTTTACTTTTCCATGCATCTATAAAAAATAATAAATTTTTTTTAAAGTCATTCGGCTGCTGTCTTTTTGAATACTTATTAAAAAAAAAAAATTAAATGCATCGCTGCCTTTCAACAGGGTCACCAATCCAAATGTTAAGCGCTTGACATTGCTTGTTTATAATGATCTCACTGGTTGTTGTTCTTTCTTTTTGCCAGACCCGCTGGCATATTATTTATTTACACATGTTTATATCCTGTCATCAGAATGCCATGACTTTATTTACACCTCTAATTAACATAACAAATGTATCATGTTTTTTTTCAGTGAATGTATGACAAATTCATGTGAAATGCATATCTCCTCTTGTTTTATAGAAAATCTCTTGTTTAATGTTTCATGTGTGTAGTACATCGGCTTTTGACAATATTTAACCATTTGGGGTTTGAAAAGGAACTACGCCAGAAATCCAAACAAGTGCTCGTTTCCTTTCTGTTCCGAACGAGCGAGCAATAAATTTAGAATTATTAATTTTGAATGTCAACAACGTAAACATTTACCAAAAAGTTGAAGGGGTGTGAAGTCTTTCAAGGCCGTCCGTCAAAAGTTATCGAGTCTTTGAGTTCGTGCCCTTAAGGTATTTAGAGACCTTTTCGTCGGGTCGAATGTAGAGGGGGAGGGGCATCATTTTTCACAACCAACTTATCAAGATTTTGAAAAAAATAAAATAAAATATAATTGGTGACATGGAAAAAAGCTTTTTATGCATGTCTCTTTTACAAATTCACTTCTCTTTCTGGTTTATTATATCAAAGCGTTTCGACTAAAGGGGTATATTTTTATAAGCTTTATTTTTTATATTTACACGTATTTTAGCTAATGTTTGTATTTTTTTTTTTTGGGGGGGGGCAAAAAAACAACACCCAGAAAGAAAAAAAAAAAAAAAAGAAAAAAAAAAAAAAAAAAAACAACAGGGGGAGGGAAGAAGAGGCTTTTGGGGGGGATAAAAAGTGGAAGGTTGTGGTTTTGGGGGGGATAGACGAGGGAGTTGTATTGAATTTGTTAATAGTGTTTTTTGTGTTAGTAATTTTTTTTTTTTTTTTTTATTAGGCTATGTATTTATATATTGTATTACTGTTTTGTATAATGTATTTTATAAAGATTTACTCCTATAACGGTTGGTCAGAGGAAAAAAAAAAAAAAAGCGTTTCGAAACTTCCAAGGGAGAAAGCGTTCACTTAAAAAATTTGAATTTTCTTGGGCAATGATGTCAGCAAGAAAAAGGCAGCTGTCAAAAAGAATAGACTCAACACATTTATATTTCCAAAACCAGTTAATAAATCATTCAATAGGTTTACTGATTAAAAATTATTTGAATCGCAGAAAATGAAGCCAGCCAGGTAGGAAGCATCTATTGTCAAATAAAAATTCTTTATTACAAGACGTTTCGGCTAATTTTATTGTCATCTTCAGTTGTATAAGCTAAACAAAAATTATTTACATTGGCGTTAATTAACTAAATATTCGATTTAAAATTTTTTTTAATATTTAAACATTTACAGTAAAAAAAAAAACTAAGTCATAATAATGTTAAATATTAAAAAAAAATTTTTAATCGAATATTTAGTTAATTAACGCCAATGTAAATAATTTTTGTTTAGCTTATACAACTGAAGGTGACAAAAAGGTAATAAAGAAGTTTGATTTGATAATAGAGGCTTCCTACCTGACAGCATTCCTCTTCATTTTCTGCGATTGATTCTACACAGCCATTTTCTTCATTAATTAAAACAGATCTGACAAATTTCTTTACCTTTTTCTTATCGTGAATGTGAATTTTGCATAAAAGTTTCACTTCTATTTTGTGAGACGTGTTTTTTTATATATATCTTTTTTTCTATAATTTATTAGATAATTAATGCGACAGTTTCCTATTACCCTATTATCTTTTACATATCGCATTTATTTAAAATTTTATATAACCCACATATGATATTTCATATGATGTTCATCAAAATTTCACATTTTTTTTTTTTTTTTTTTTTTTGTTTTAATTAGTGCTGGAAATTTATCACTCACTCCTCTTTCAATCAAAGTTTTGTTGACATTTGAAAATCTTATCTAAAATCCAATAAAAAATGAGATGTTTATATTTATGTTTCACCTGGTTATCAGACCTACAGGAAATATTTAATTCAAAATAAAAGAGAAAATCTGAAAAATCAAATAATTATTTTTTTGAGACAAATTTGTTCTTTGGAAAAGACAAAGAAGGAGAAAATTAATAAAATATATTTTATTGTCAATTTCAGTGAAAATTTTTTAGATCTATGAATGAATTATATAAAGGAAATTATATTGATACTTATACAGGCAATTATAATTGCTTTTGTTATCAGAAGTAATTTTTTTTTTTATGTATAGCCTACCTTTATATTTAAAGTACATTTTAGCTGGCAATTTTCAATTATAAGTACAAAAATTGGAATAATTAAGCCTGTAAGAAAGCCACACTTCTCTTACCTTTAATCATTGGTTTCTTGTCCCCAGATTTTTTGTCACATGTATTTAGTTTCCGACATACATATATCCGATTTTCAAGATGTAAAATTTATAAGTATGGGAAAATATTTATATTTTGTTACATGGCAACCATTTCTCCTATCTTTTCTATGGAGTACAAGAGTAAAGTGGTCTTCAGAAGATTTCAATGACAAAATGAGAATATACATTTTATTGAGAATCTAAAAAATAATTGATTTTTGAATTAAAAAAAATCGTTGGAGCAAATTTAGAGAAAATCGAAAAACTGAAAAGTCATCAGTAATCTAGTACTCTTTGGTCTATTTTGTCAAAAGCTTCGTGTCGTCCCAGGGGGTGCTAACAAATATAAAATTTCAACCTCCTAGCTCTTTCCGTTCTTGAGATATTTTGTTCACAGACAGACAGACAACAGACACACAGACAGACAGACCATTCGCAAAACCACTTTTTGGATTCAGGGGACCTCAAAACGTGTATATCCATCAAAATCTCGACATCGAATTTTTGACATAAACCAATTTCTCTCCAATATTAACATAAAGGAAGAAAAGAAAAAAAAAATTATAAAGTAAAGGATTATGAATCGGTCAAAATTAAAATTTACTGGAGATCTAGAATGCCAACCATCTCTTATGAATGGTAACTACGAGTAAATCGAGCTAAGACTGGTATATTTCCCCTCTTTGCCATTTTTACTTTCTCTTACCCTATATATTTTTAGTTAATTTCTGCCCTCCATGAAATATTTGTTTTTTTTTTATGTAAAAAAATAGAGCCCATTTAGAAATTTTTTTAAAATATTATATGGCTAAGCAACAAATTTTGATTTTTCTACAAATTTAATTTACTTTTAAGAAAATCTTGTCTCAAATGCGAATTAACGGTTTTGATACAATTCGAGTTATACTAAAATAGTCTTAATGGATTGTCAAAACATGTCTCTCTCTAAATGAGCGAATTAGGAGGGAAGAGGGTGAGAGAAAATGACGAGGGGAAAGGGTTAATGGAAGACTTGAGAATAGAGAAAACCGAGAAATCCTCATTAATTAACGACCAGAGTAGTCGAAATTGAATTTACGATTATTAATTTAGGCAATTTTTTATTTAAATATATTCTTTCAGTTATTTATTTATCAATTTTATCCAATAGTTGATGCTACATTACTTCAATATTTTTAATTGTGATGTGCTTAATCACATCAATCTATTCAAACTAAAATAAAATAATAATGAGAATTAATGACTCTTCAATGAAAGACAATTAAGATTAATTAAGACTTAAATTTGAGATCCAATGAACTCTCATTCTTAGATCAATTTAGGAATTATTTACTAAAAGGAGATTTCGAAAGAAACCTTAAAACGAACTGAGAAACCAAACCCAAAACAAGAATATCGGAAATATCAATTTTCTTTCTCGATCGCTTTCTAAGATCGATTGTTTTATATTGCTTACTACAAAATTAAAAATCTTGTCTTGGGTAATCGCAAGTGATTTTTAGTTTCCGATAGTGCATCAGAACCCAAAAGATAAAATCATAAAAAATATATAAATATTTTGTTAACAACTGAAAGGGTGAGAAAAATTTTGAAATAAATAATATTTTGTTACCATAGAACCATTTCTCCTAATTTTCCTATGAATTAGGCTACGTGAGTATATAGTGCTTTAAATATATTGATTCTTCAATGAAAGAGAATTTTGGAAGGAATAGAAGAATTTAAAGAGCACCTAAAAATAATTTATTAATAAATTTTAATCAAAATTATAACAGCCAAATTTGAGAAAATTGAAAACAATATAGTACTAATACTCTCTAGCCAAATTTATTCAAAAAATTATTTTGTGCGTGTAAGGGTGTAGCTCAAATATAAAATTTTAACTGCGCAAGTTCCGAGTTCTTGAGTTATTTTTATTTATTTATTTATTTTATGACATTGTCTTCAAACTTTGGCCATTGACACCTTACTCTCAGTACAATAAGATAATTCATACCAAATAAATTATCAAAAGTTGTACATCAAAAGTTGTAAAAGAAGATAAATACAAAATAGACATATTCTTGAGTTTTTTGTTCATACACTCACAGACAGAAGACCATTTTGTTGCACTCTCAAAACGTGTATTACCATTAACTAGTGGGGTTAAATAAAAATATACATTTCAAAGAGCATCTAAAAAATAATTGATTTATGACGAAAATCGTTTGAGCCGATTAAAATAAAACTCAAAAATTACTAATACTATTCGAGTTGTGTGCTCCGAGAGAACCAAACTTCATTTTCAAATTTCAAATACGAACTCTTTGCAGTGAGGAGGCGATTAGCCAAGATAATAAACCAGTTAAGCTTATGCAACTTGAGTTCAAATCCACCTTATGGCAAAAATTATCCAATTCTATTTGAGATGGCTCCTCATGAGGAAGGAAATCGGTATCCACCTCAGTATTACTCCTCAGAGTAACCACAACGTATCAGTACTGACACTATTGACTGAACAGGAACTCTTTTCATACTTTAGATATTTTTTTCCACATACAGATTTTCTGTAGCTTTTTTGGATTCAGAGGACCTAAAACGTGTATTTCCATTAAATTTGTCGATGCAAATGAAATACTTTCAAAGAAAAAAAAAAACACTTTATTGCCAATATATTTATTTTTTATCTTTCGGCATTTGAGGCGTTATAAATTTTAAATTTAATTTGATTAATTCAGACACATTTAATTTATTTATACCAACTGGTATATAATTGATTTAAAATTATTCTACAAATAATTCTCAGATTGTTAAAAATCAAAATCAATTTGTTATTGATTTATTAAAACACCACGAGGCAGGAGGAATCTAAATATTTAATACCTCCATAGCTAAAATAAGATAAGAGCATACTTGGGTCGGTGTTTATTTATAAATTGACGATAACATTTTTTCTTTGCTTACATACCTCTTTCTGGTTATATAAATAAGATCGAGTGTAGGAGTTTTATTTAACTAACCACTAGATAAGATCTTTTTTTTTAATGTATATTTTTCGTTTATACCTCCTTTCATAAGCAGTTGACATCAATTAGAGTCTTTTAAAGGACTTCACGTGTATCAATATTTATTCCCGGGGAGTTTAAATTCTTTCAATTGATTCTATTCATTTTTGTTTATAAAAGGATTTTTTTTTTAAATCAAAAGGATTTTAACCCCTTCCGAAAAACAGAGAAAATTACAAAACCTAAACAAATGTTTATTTTTTAAACTGAATTTGAGCACAAAGATTTTGTTCTAAAAGAGTCTGAACGAACAATTTTTAAAGATTTTAGACATACACTTTATTATATTTTTTACAAAATACATACAAAAATACAAAATTTTAGTATTTGTAAGAATACATTTTTTATCATTAAATGAAAAGCCTAATTTAGAGTGAGTTCATTTGGCCAACATACCTGTAAACCTTGTAAAAAAAAAAGAAAACCCCCCCCCCCCCCATTTTTTTTTTTTAATTAGACATTGACCTATTATTTTGGCACTGTTCTTATTTAGCCGGGGAAAGTCCGGGGTTAAATAATCTTTGAACCCTAATCCTTTTTATTAATCGTTACCTGTTATACCGATAGAATAAATTATTGTGATGCGAATCAAAAAGATAAAAAAAATGTAGGCTATATCGGACGCAATTGTTTTTAAAAAGAATTTAGGTCAATTTGATTTCCTTTTTTTTTTAAATTTAATAGGATGGAAGAAATCCCTAATCTCTTTTGGCATTATTAAATTTATTATTTTAATTTTTTGAAATAGAGAAAAATAATAGCACTGTATTGCCTGCCCAAGTGAACTTCGACTTATTTTGTGTTGATCGACAACCAAACTTAGAACCGGTTGCTTCAACTAGCAAACCAGATAGCAAATCATCGCTAGGGTAAACACGCTTAATCTTCGAGTTCCGACTATAAAATAAAACACAATTATTTATTTGTTCCTGTGAGTCTATCTTCAATATCTCCGTTAGGATGTTGCTTCTGGGTTTATTTGTTTAAAGTGGGCTTTCTTGCTCGTATTATAAAAATTTAATCATTATGCAAATATTATAGAATGCATAAATAGTTTTCAAAATAATAATAAATAAATATTGAGATTTTCCTTTTTGGAAGCATTAAAGTAGCCAAGCAAGTTTGTGACCAATTCGACACCTTGGCTTTTTGGTTACATATACTTAAGGCTCAACCTTATAGTCAGGCAGTCAATTGTAGCGCCCACTGTACCCAGACAGTATTCTGTAACTTTAGATAGGTCCCTGATCAAACGTCTGAGGGCGAACGACGCATGCGCATTAAAGAAAAACGTATTGCTTTTCGTAACTGCGCATGTGATTTTCTTCACTACGCATGCGCCGGACTTTCTCAGATGTCTGATCAAAATAGGTTTCAAATTTTCATTAACGATCAGTTACATATTTTTTATATTATCTTTATATTTAATCTATATGAAATATTTTTCATTTCTTAATCTTAATTCTAGCCTACTATTATTCGGCGTTTTGCGAAGGAGTTCCTCATTAGCAATTAATTAGCAGGGCCGGCTTTCGGGTAGATTCTTTTATAGAAATAAAAATTCATACATTTCAATAACCAATGGTTAAAATCAAAATTTATTCTAATTCATAGTGCTCAAGTTTGAGCAAATATTATTTACAAATGAGCATGGGCGTAACTAGAGAATTTGGCTGGGGTGGGCCATGGGCCCAGCTTTCCTCCGGGGGGCCTGGAAAGCCCCATATTTTCTCAATTTTTCTTGAGGCAGGGAGCTTTCTGGGGGGAGGGGAGGCACGAGCCTTCTAGGGGGGCCAGACCCCACCCCGCACCTCCCTAGTTACGCCCATGCAAATGAGTTATTTAAAATGGAATTATTTCATCCTTTAGTCCGAAGTAACTCGGATTGCCTTCCTTCAGTAACCGAATTGGCCAGTTATCACTCTTTCTTGCCTTATACGCTCCGAAATTATTTTATTAATAAAATAAATATTAGTCAATATATTTTAAATAATATTTTTAATAATAATAATTTTAAATAAATTTCTTTAGTCAGACACCGAATCATTTTGATGTGGAAGTGGAAAATAAAATCTAGCCACCCAATCGCCTTTTAAAAAAAATTTATTTCTATTACTCTATTGCTGATGTATTAAATTAAAACGTTTGGTTAAAAAAAAAGAGTTGAGTTTTGCTTTATATTTGTAAAATGAGAATATATTGAACAGTATTAGTGGAGAGAAAAATAGGCTTATAATAAAATATTCACTTAATAGCGTTGTTTTATTCCCTTCCCCTTTTATTTTACCACCAGGAAGTCTTGTAATCTCGAACAAAAATCGTGAAAAAAAAAAAAAAATATTCAAACCACAACAAACTTCCTTCAACTTCCGGTTGGTTGCCTGAATGAGTGACTTGCGTCGTTTTGCATCGGTGGTACATACACAAGTACAATATGCAGATGCACCCAAGCGTGTTTATAAACATAGAAACGTGTCCGCCCACCAGATCCCCATAAACCGGAAGCAGCAAATCGCCGACGCCGATAAAAATGACACATTTCTCTGTCTCGTAAAGTACAAAAGAAAAAAAAAGCAAATAAAAAAAAAAAGAACGAACGATCCACTTAAGAAGATTTTTTTAACTGTAATTTTGTCATCGATTAGTTCAATGCGAAATGATCTTTTATGCGTGGGTGGGACTTAATATTGTCCCTCATTGTACATTTACATTGGTTTATTTTCTTATATTTTCACGAACAAACTTGTTATTGAAAAGATTATGGGCCTTCAAATAAAACAATGATTGGATTGAGGGCAGGTTAGGTAGGGGAAAGGGGTCGCCAATTTTTTTTGCAAGGGACGCCATAAGGATTAGGAATGGTCCTGCTCTCTCCCTTATATAAATAAAATAATAACAGGTCATTCAATAAATCCGTAGGATGACATATAGATGGCGTTACTAGAATTTTTTCCATATGATTTTTATTTAGTACTAACCTTCAAACGATACGTGTATAAATTTGACAGCAATCTAACTATTGATTCGTGAGTTATAGAATTTTATGTGAAGCAACTTTTGTTATTGGAAAAAAAAATGGAAAAAAGTGAATTTCGAGTTTTAATAAAGCATTGCTTCGAATTGCTTACCCACCCACCATATTCTCCAGATTTAGCACCCAGCGACTTTTTCCTGTTTTCAGATTTCAAGAGAATGCTTACTGGGAAGAAATTTAAGTCCAATGAAATATGAAGTAATCGCTGAAATTGATGCCTATTTTGACGAGAAAGATAATTTGTGGTATCGAAAAGTTGTAAAATCGCTATACTCGTTGTATCGCCCTCGAAGGCAACTTTGTTGAATAATAAAATCGAGTTTTGTCAAAATTTCGTTTTTTTTCTTACTTATCTTACGGACTTATTGAATAACCTGGTAAAAATAAGTTCACAATATTTCAATATTTCTCAACCTATACGATGTCCCTGAGATGTTTTGCTAAATATCTAAAAAAATAAAATTGATTTATATTCCCTTTTCATCCCCCCCCCCGAAATGGGGAGGGACTAAGTTTAAATCAACACCACTTATTTAAAAAAAAACTCAACGCATTGAAAGACATTCTCCATCATTTATCTAAGAAAAAAACTAAATAATTGAAATTTCAAGGCGACCAAAGAAAAAAAATGACTTCCTGATTATTATCATGTAATTTACGTACTGATCTAAAATAAAAGTTAATTAAGAGTTTAAAACTAAATAAAACATTCGACGTCGAAAAAGGAGTATTGATATATTGATTGAGGCTATTTATAAATAAATGGAAAGAAATTTGAGTCATAAGTTGAAAGACCTGGGGGGCTGGGAATTTTTCTTTTTTTTCATTTCCTCACCCCGTTCATTAATTTATGTTCATTGAGTATCTAAGATAAAACGTTAAAGTTATTTATTAAATGCGTTGACTATTGATTTCAAATATTTCCTTCTTCCAATAGTAGTGTTATTTTTGACCGAGGTAATAAAAAGTTTTTTTCTATTCTTTAGATAAAAAATATATTTCGATAGAACGTCACGATGGGCGTTATCTCAATATTTTGTTGGCAAGGGGGTTGGGGGGGGGGAATAAATCTTGGGAAACTACGCCCTAAAATCCCAAATGGGAATTGAACTTAATAAAATAATCTACAGAGTTATTAATTATTCAGATCAATATTTATGAAAATTTTTATCCAATTCAAAAAGAGATTTTAGAGGATATTTGATAAAATTGAGTGATTTGGTCTCCCCGAGAATTAAAAAGTAGCATTTATTTTTTAATAAAAATAAAAAATTCCATTTTGGGATTTACGAGTATAACTTTGTAATTTGCCTTAATTAAAAAAAATTGAAATAATAATAAAAACTTGTTAGGTTAGTTGGCCTCAAAACAGCAAATTTTTTTGAAAAAAATGACAGTAGTGTTCCCCTTTCCCCTCCAGGCAAGGACGGATACAAGGGGGAGAGGTAAAGGGGGTAATTACTCCCCCCGAGATTTGAAAAAATATTTTTTTTCGAAAAAAGATTTATGTTTAATGTAAAATTTTAAATATTAATACTTAAAAATTTGATTTGTATTTATATTCTGGCAAACAAGTACAGAATGCGCTTTTAAATTACCGAAATTAAGAAAAAATTGTTTGCTGTGCGACCATTCACACCAGATTACCCCCCCCCCCCCCGAGAAACACCTCTAGATCCGCTACTGCCTCCAGGAGGCATATAGGGTCCAAATCCTCCCCCTCCTGAAATTCTGAAAAATTATAAAGTGAAATATATAAAAAAAAAACATTGAACATTAAATATGGCTATAAATAATAAAATATTTTTTTCATATGGATGGGGAGGGGGGGGCTTACCTGGCAGATCATCCAAACCCACCCTCCTTCCAAAAAAAAAAATCTAGCCAAGACGAGAATTAAATAGTAGCAAACTAAAAGATAAATTTTTTATTAATTTAAAAAAAATTAAATCAAAGAGAAAAAAATTTATTTTTACAAAAATAAAACAAATTAAAAAATTTAAATTAAATAAGTATTTAAGTGTGAATTTTTTTGTCAACAATTTTTTTTTTAAGAGAAGCCGAAATAAATCCTTTAAAAAATTCCATTTGAAATTGCGAGTAAATTAATACAGACAGTAATATTTTAACAGGTGAATAAACATTTTAGTGTCCTTGTACGTCATTTGAGTAAGGCACTTGCCCCTCACCCCTTCCTCCTTACGGACATTCCCCCCTCGTCAACAAAAAAAAATGTGGGTGTGTCGCTGGAAGAGATCTTAATTAATAAAATGATAAACTCATCAGCATAGATTAAATTCCTCTTCCTTTTATACAAATATCCTTGAGCTTGCATAATAATCAATTTTTCAAATAATATTTATTTCCTGTGTAAAGCAAAATTGCGCCTTCACGTGCATAGTGTAATCGGGGACGGTTTTTTTTTTAGTATCAGCTCAAAAATTAATAGATATGCCTTGACTGCGATAAAATTGGAATATTATTTACATTCACAGTCGGCGTAGTCTCTATATTATGTTATTTATTTAGAATTAATTTTTGTACACCCCTAAAATCTGAGACAGTTTTTTTTGAGTGATAAACTGATAACAGGATGTGAGCATCGTCAAAAAAAAAAAACTTAAATATGTGATGAATTTTAATGAGAAATTTCGTAATTTGAAACATCAGTCTTCCATTTATAGCTTTTGAGGTCTGAAAGAAATGTACCGTTATTTTTTTATTCTGCTCACAAAAAGAAATAAAAGACGGAAGAGCTTCTTCAACTATATTAATCAGGTTCGAAATCCCTTTGATATCTCAAAAAAAAAAAAATAAATAAATAATAAATCTGGTGTGACTGTCGCACAGCACACAACTTTCTCTTACCTTCGGTAATCGAAAGTTGTGTTCTGTGCTTGTCACACCATTTCGTGTCTACATATGTTTTAGTTTCCGCTATATTAGAATTCAAGATGTAATAAAATTTATAAACATGGGGAAAATATTTATATTTTGTTACCATGGCAACCATTTCTCATATCTTTCTTAAGAAGTACAAGAGTAAAGTGGTCTTCAAAAGATTTCAACGGCAAAATGAGAATATACATTTTAAAGAGCATCTAAAAAATAGTTGATTTATGAATTTTAATCAAAATCGTTTGGGCGAATTTTAATCAAAATCGTTTGGGCGAATTTTGAGAAAATCGAAAAAAACTGAAAAAGTACATCAGTAAAGTACTAGTACGTTTTAGCCGATTTTGATTAAAAGCTTATTTTCTCGCTCCCGGGGGGTGTTTAGCTTATATATAAAATTTCAGCCTCATAGCTCGATTCCTTCATACTTTAAATTGAACACAGACAGACAGACCACTTTTTTGGACTCAGGGGACCTCAAAACGTGAAGATCCATCAAAATCTCGACATCGAATTTTTGACATGAATCCAATACAAATAAAAAGCATAATTTTTACTATATACATTTGTAAAATTTGGCGTAAGGGCCGGATATTAATTGTGATTTGGTAAAAAATAACAATTTGTTTTTATTTTTTTAACAAGTGTTTCTAATATATCTAATAAGAAACCCCATGAATCAGTGTGGAACCTAAAAGTATTATTTTTTATATTTATGTGCCATTTGTTGTTATTTGTTTGTTTATTGTCAGATGGTCATGTAATTTCATACTCAAGAAAGAGAGCGAAAGAAAGTGCGAGTTAGTAAATAGTAAAAGCAAAAGAAAAAAAAAAAAAAATCAAAGCCCTACCTATTTTGATCATACAACGAACGAACGAACGCGGTTGTGAGTTCTCGGATTACGCTGACACGTGTGTGCCCTTGCACGTGCAATGCCTGCCTATAGCCAACTGACTTGGCTGGCCTCTCAACATAGAATGTGAATGGTTTGCTGGTTGTCAGTGGCGGAGTAGAGGCACCCGGTTCGAGGCTTTTCGTACCCTTGCGTGCAAGGCTAACTAACAACGTTGGTCGGTCGCCGAACCGGTCGAGCCCTACTCTCTCTCTCTCTCTCTCTCTCCCTTTCTCCTATAATGCTTGCCGCCCTTTGAATAGGCATATGGGCGCTCTAAGGACCCTCGGTCCTATTAAATGACCCTGACTTTGGGTTGTGACAAAAGAATGCCACGCACAAATCCCCCTCGGGTACAAATTTTTATTAATGGGGAAGAGACATCTTCGTAAGCCTGGCATATAAAATTTTTATTTAAATAAATAATTAGTATATAACTATTACACAGCTCCTAGGGCTTGGTGTAGTTGGTAGCAGTGGCGTAGCGAGGGGGGGGGGAGGCAGGGTCATCATGCCCTGGGCGCTACTCACAAACGGGCGCCAAATGGTCCGCAAAAAAAAAAAAATTGCTAGATAATTTTTATTTTTATTATAATTGATTTTTGGAAAATGTATTTTAAATTTTGTGCTAGTGTAATATAATAATTTTATATATTCAGATTTAATAGTAGGCGGGGATGAGTAGTGTAAAGGGGCTGGAGAATAATAACCAGCAGATTTTATCGCCCCACCTGACGTCCTTTTATTTGGCAGATATTTCGATACATAGAACACGCATCATCCTCGCGGCACTGAAGATGCTGCGTGTTCTATGCATCGAAATATCTGCCAAATAAAAGGACGTCAGGTGGAGCGATAAAATCTGCTGGTTATTATTCTCCAGCCCCTTTAATTTTGTATATTTTACATATAATATTATATGGTTTTCGAATGGGAGGGAGGGGGGGCGCCAAAAAGGTATTGTGCCCCGAGCGCGAGTTAAGCTCGCTAAGCCACTGGCTGGTAGCACGCCTGCCTTCTATATCAAGGGTCGCGGGTTCGGATCCCAGGCAGTCCGATGATTTTATTTAAGCCCTTTGGATACCAAATGGCAGAAACGTCTCCCTTTCGGCATTTGACATTCAAAAACTCTCTCTATTTGCTGCACCTGTACTTGCTCTTTTCCATTGCTTAAATATAAAATTTCAACCTCCTAGGTCTTTTCGTTCTTGAGATATTTTATTCACAGACAGACCATGTCAGTAAAACCACTTTTTTTTATTCAGGGGACCTCAAAACGTGTATATCCATCAAAATCTCGACATCGAATTTTTGACATGAATCCAATACTTTCTCTCTCTATATATATTATTATTTATTTATTTGAAAATTCCTATCGGGATCCCCGTTTATTTACCCGAGGTGCTTACGTGTACGGAGACACACACCTCAAACCCAACCGGCCTCTGGCCGTAGCCATCTACCGGCACCCCGTGAAGTTACTTCATTTCCTATCTCTAGCTCCTCCTCCTGCTCTCGTCTCTAGCTAGTGAACTAATCCTTATTTCTGGTTCCAACCGGCTCCTTTTATCCAACCTCTTCTATGCTATGGAGGATGTCCTAGTTTGAGGAGGGACTCCCCCAGCACCGGCGTGTAGCCTACTCCTTTCGAAGAATGCATCACTGAGAGGGAACCTTCTTTACGTCCCTTCCACAGGACGGGATGTCACAGCAACTCCCTCTCCTCGTAGAGTTGCCTGAGGGCTATTGTGGAAAGATCCTATATTCCAATCCAGGGCTTACTTGAGGATTTGTTTACATTAAATAAATATTTTTATTTAATGAAAAATCCCGCATGCCAAGGATTTGAACAGGGATCTTCTTTTGCAGAAGCTGACACCCTAGCTCACTACACCAGCGAGCCCTCTCTATATATATTAACATATATAGAGGTAAGAGAAAGTAAAAAACTATTACACAGGGAACAAAAAATACCTTTTTTTTGTTGCCGGGGTATTTGAAGCTATTCCTAGACTATTTGGGTAGCGCTGATTCCAAAAACGCCATCGGTTTTGCCCCATCACGTTAAATTTTAAAGCTAGAGAGAAAATTAAATTTTAATAGAAAATGAGCTCTAAAGCGGCTCTTATTTTGAATTACCTGGATTCTTTTAAGGCGACACCCTTTAAAAATATGCAGAGAGTTATAATACATATAAATTTTAAGTTTCAGCCCAATCGGAGGTCATTTAGACGTGCTCAAAGAATTTTTAAATTTTTTTTTACTCTGGACACCCCTAATACAATTTTTCTGATCCCTGAATGCAAAAACGATATTCTATAGTTCTTGAGCTTTCCAAAAATCATCCATTCGTGAAAATCTATTAATTATTAGCGAAATTATGAAGAAAATAGTTAAATATATCTAAATAGTTAAAAGTTTATTCCTATGAATGAACTCTACTATCGGATGAGCAAAGCGCCTAAAAGATAGGCAGCCAAAGTTTTTTTTTTCAACCAAACTTTGATAACTGTTTTGTATATAATTTCGTTAATTAGGTATAAACAGATTTTCACAGATGAATAATTTTTGGAAAGTTAAAGAACTATAGAATATTATAAAAATATGTTTTTTGAATTTAGGGATCTCAAAAATTGTATTAGGGGTGTCCAAACTTAAAAAATTCGATTTTTCTAAACTTTTGGCTGTTTGTGACACGTCTAAATGACCTCCGATTGGTATGAAACTTAAGATTTATATGTATTATAACTATCTGCATATTTTTAAGGGGTGTTGCCTTAAAAAAATTTATGTAATTCAAAATAAGATCACATTTTCTTTTATGATCAATCAGCTCTAAAACTAGACGCAATGGGGCAAAACTGATGGTATTTTTGGAATCAGCGCTACCCAAATACCGAAGAGGAGCTTCAAATACCCCGGTAACAAAAAAAAGATCTTTTTTGTTCACCTGTGAATATTTTTGAGTTGATTAAAATACAAAATTTGTGTGAATAATTTCGAATTAACATTTTCATAAATTAAAATTTAAAGAGAACATCTTACATGTGACTAGTTCTCTCGCCTAACTCTATTTAAGTTAGCATCCATCATCACATTTTATATTTAGGACATTTGTGATGCAATCAAGTGCTTTGTGAAGCAGATTGGCATGATGCATAACGTTAAACTAAAATATCCAAATTCATAATATTATGTAAAAAAGACAGCAAATAAAAAACATCTCTGAATTTGACATAATACTCCTTATTGACAGAGTTTTTAAAGTATTATTATATTATATAAAATTAATCCGTCTCGTGTATAATTAGATAATCATTTGTATATTTATTTATCTATTTGCATTGAGTGGTGAGCCTAAAAGATTTCTTCTGGATGAATGGCCTTCAGGTAGCAACTTGTGAAGGCCTTTCCTGTTGTGTTCAACACAAAAACAACATCATGAATATATTAATAGTAGACTAGGCCTATAATTCATGATTTTATGGGTTTCGTTTATAAAAATTTTGAAAAATTTCCCGCCTCATGTTTTCATCAGCTCTTCAAAACTCAAACAAATTCAGAGGCGGCCTGAGAGCAAAATGCTGTGTGCAAGAATGAACTTGAGCGCCCCTTACAATGAGAGTTGTTAAGTAAAACATTGTACCTGATTTATTGTTCTCTATAGCAACATTTTATTTGTTAAACAAAAGGTATACAAATTTAATTTCCATTGAAAAGTCCATAATACTTAAATTTTTACTAAGTTTTTTAATATTTTTCCTTTTTCGGCACCCCCCTGAAAATCGCACGTGTGCCATCGCACACGTCGCACACGCTTTAGGCCGGCCCTGAACAAATTACAAAATTTTTTTTGATCATTGATTATTTATTGTTTTAATGAATTTCTCACGCAGTTTGCTTTTTTCCTGGAATTAAATTCTACGCGGGAAAAGTCACGTTGCAATCACACTATGATAATTTTTTAAATATTATTGGTACAGAGGCGAAATTGATAAAAAATTTATTTTAATTAATAGAATAAAATGAAAATTAAATAATTAACATTATCATAGAAGAAAGTCGAGGCTTTTAAAAGAACAAATTTTCGTTTTTCTGTGATGAGGATGTGAAAATCAAACAGCATTAGAATCAAGGGCGTATATAGAAATTTTTCCGGGGGCCCGAACTCATTTTTAAATATCCCCCCCCCCCCCCATACAACACAGAAATATTTTTAAAATACCGTATATACCCCGGGGGGCCCGGGCCCTCCTCTCAAAGACAAATTTTCATAAATTTTTTTTTCTTTAATCTAAAATTTTCCATTCCCGAGGTCCCCAGCTCTCTCAAAGACAAAAGTTTTATTAAAAAAATGCTTAGGCTATATATTAATACATTTCATTTTTTTAATTTATTCGAGGCACTTTTTCAAACAATAATATAGATATTGGCCATCTACCCGTATATCTGTATATAGATTTGAAAAATTTCGGAGCCCCTCGGCCTTCCCTTATATACGTCCCCTGATTAGAATATAAACATTCCTGTCGACCTGACGATACACAAGCATGAGATATTTACTGCAATTCAATAGATTTTTTTGATCTTTATCATGAAATCCTTCATTCTATTTGCAGAGTGTCCGCCTGTCATGCTCTGACCAACTTGGTTTTGGAATGAAATTTTGAAGTCTTTTAAAGGACGGTTATAGAGAGAGAGAGAGAGTCCAAGAAAAATACCTTGATCTCCAAATTCCTAAATGGGGAGGCTAAAATATTTTTTGAAAATCCAGAATATTCTCATTGGGGAAATGTTGAGTTCTACCTCGCTTTTGGAAAAATCAATGTCAATTAAAAATAATTAAATTTCTCAAATGAAAAATAATAAAAATTGTTACATAATTAATTTTTTTTCATAATAATATATTCATAGATCTGAAGATGGCTCTTAAATTTAAAAAAAAAAACGAAACGTCTCTGGTGATTGGAACCGCATGCAGTCTTTTTATTGGCTGCTCCAGCTCTTAATTATTGATAGATATTTATAAAATATAAATATTATACATAAAACAAAATATTATTTTAACAAATAAACTGATAATTCTAAGATAAGTGAACGGATGTATATAATTCTAATAAGCCTGATATGTATGTTATGTTATGTTTATATTAGTTGTCTTTAATGTTTACTTTTAAATAATTGAAGAAAGGAGATCGTCCGAAGCAGACTGGCCTGAGGTAGTTTAGGAGAATCCTTGGAAGTTTGGAAGTGACACTATTGTATTTTATTGACTGAAAAATAGCAATTTTAATGACCAACCAAAAGAAATTGTGGGGTTTTCTTGACATCCTGACTTCATATATAAAAAAACTTCTCTCTAAATAAAAATTATTAATTTTAGCTTGTTTATTTATTTTTTTTTTTAAACCACAGATTTTCAAATTTTCTATGAGGAGTGTGAAGAAATGGTTACTGTGAAACATCTAATTGTAGAATGTAGAAAATTTGAAGCCGAAAAAAGACGGACGGGATTAAATCGCAACTTAGCCAGAGCCCTAAATGAAGAATTGGAGAAATTATTTCTATTTTTAAAAGACTCTCGAATGTTTGACAAAATCTAATTTTTTTTTTTAATGTGTATATGTAAAAATAAATAAATAAATATAGGCATAAAAGCCCTTAGTGGTGACTACAAATCATTTGAAATAAATAGGGATGGGGTCTAAATGGCTTTAGATGCCGAAAAAGACCTTAAAAAAAGCCTAAGGGCCATTGGATAATATAATAAAAAAAAATCGAAATATTTTTTTGTAAGAAATTAATTATAACAATTTTGTCATTTGAACTAACTGAATCATATAAAAAAGCTATTAGCATTGCTTGGTATATATGTACGAACATTTTTATGTATATTAATACCCACAAATTGACAACTCAACTTATCCTCTGGCATTTGAGTTCATACTGTATGTAAAAATATTTTTTAAATTTTTATTTCGTGTATATATGAATAATAATTTTTTATTATTTCTAAAATTTACAATGCTTCCAGCTCGAAATAAATAGGGATTGGGCTTAAATGGCTTTAGATTTTTAATTCATAGTTTAGAAAATTTGTAAACCTTTTAATAATGATGAATGAAACAAGTATAAAAACCTTTTGGAAATATTTGTTTTTATACACCAAAATTAATCGGAAATGAATCTAATTAAATTTTCTATTTTTGAAATTATAAATATTTGAAGTTGATGATGTCAGAGCTTGAACCGAGTGAAGTCGACAGAAATACTTTCCTAAGCAGCAAAATATTTACTTTCCTATACATTCAGAGTTTCCTTGTCGTGTTTTTTTTTCTATTTTCTTTTGATCTCACCATTTCAAATGCCAAACCTCAACAATCATTCGAGTCATCTCTACCAAAATCATTAAAAAAAAAAATAGATGCATAAAAGCACTTTGTCCCTTTGGTAAATTAAATCGAAATTGTCGTTCGAATAATATATTTTACCGCATAGTCTACATCTGAATGGCATTTGGGGCATCAAATTTGTCTGGAATTTTATATTCGGTTATTTGGAATGCCATTGCATTATAATTGATCGTCACCGGGTGAAGGCAAATCAACGTCAGCAATGAATGATTTGAATTATATTAGTATTTTGGTTTTGAGTTTAGAAAGTCATTGACAATTAATCATTCAAAAGGGATTAGACATAAACACACGTTAGTTTAATGACATTTTTATAATCGCCCGGAATTTTATTAAAGTAAAAGAGAGATTGATTTTAAATAAAGAAATTTTTTTTTTCAATTAAAAATAATAATTCATAACAATTTATTGGTCCTCTGACAAGGGGAGTGCATAGCCTTGATAACACCGATTTGAACGAAATTTTTTTTATGTGTAATACTTGATGAGAAACAAATTCTGTTAAAGCGAGAGAACGCGCTTCTCAACGGTTCGTCTAAAAAAAAATGTTAAAGATTTTGCCTGCATGCCTTAAGCCGTTACTAACAAAAATAACATTTACAAAGGTCGCGATGGCTAGATCGGTAGGGCGCATTCTTTGTAAACAAAAAATCCAGAGTTCGAATCTCGCCTTGTGCAACTATTATTTTTTTTTTTGTGTAATTTATTTTTTTAAAAGGAAATTTAATTTTTTTTTAAATGAGAATTTTTTTTTTGTTTCAGAGGGTAAGTCCGGAGAACGTTATCTACGAGCAATGCGGAAAATCGAGATGGGTAGCCTCTGAGAAACAAGACTGTATAACGCCCGCTTAAATATATCGGTACAATATTCCAAATATTGATAATATTGTAAACTAGAAATGGCCGCTTTTTTTTTTAAACACTACTCACATTCACAGACTTACAGACAGTATTTTCGGCAATTTAGGCCATTTAAGACCTAAACAATACTCCTAATTTATTAATATATATTTATTGGGGGTCCAGGCATTCTTATTTAATCCATTTGGTATAGAAGTAATAAAAAAAAAATTGATACAAAAATTTTCCTATTATATACAAACAGAACATCAAGCATGGCAGTTTGGTTGCCTATGAGCCAGGCGTCGAAAAAATAAATGTATTATATAAAGTGTGTCTCTTTCAGAATTAATTGAAATCAAGAGCGGATCCAGAGGTGTTTCTCGAGAGGGGGGGAGGTAATCTGGTGTGACTGGTCGCACAGCACACAATTTTTTTCTTAATTTCAATAATTTAAAGGCGCATTCTGTACTTGTTTGACAGAATATAAATTCAAATCAAATTTTTAAGTATTAATTTTTAAATTCTTACATTAAAAATAATTTTTTTTTTCGAAAAAAAGTTGTTTTTTTTTAAATCTCGGGGGGAGGGAGGGGGGTAATTAATTAAATTTCATAAATCATTTCCCATTGAATATAACATTATAAAATTTTAAAATATATTTATAAATGAGGTGGGGGTAAATTATTTCGAGCCCCCCTCCTTGAAAAATAATTATATTAATATATACTTTGCAATGCTTGTCCTGACTTTTAACAAAGCATCAGCGACAAAAATTAATTTCAATTGAATTGGCTACTATTCAATTTAAATAAATTGGAACGGAGTCTAAAGGGCCTCAGATGCCGAAAAAGAGATAAAAAAAACGTGAAGATCCATCAAAATCTCGACATCGAATTTTCGACATGAATTCAATACTTTCTGTCTATATATTTCATATATAGGGTAAGAGAAAGTAAAAATAAATCATATTTAAATTTTCTACCCTAGGCTCTTTTAGAAACATTATCAAAGTAAAAAAGATAAATTTTTATTTATTTAAAATTTTATGCCATAATTTTTTTTTCAACTCCATTTTCAAACCGCTTTGGGTTAGAAAAGAAAATAATGGAGAGGGTTAAAGAAATAAGAATCTTTGAATATAATTTTAATTTAGTCTCTCAAAAAAGATTTTTCTTTTAATTTGGACTCACTGTGCGAAGGCAAAAATTAAAATTCTTAGAATTCACGTAAAAAGAGAAAAGAAAATTTTAACACCCTATTATTCTTACATCTCGATGCTTGATTTAATATTTTCATTTTTAAAGAAGAAAAATGAATTGGAAGGTAAAAATAAAAATGTTTTTATTATTTCATCTAACGATAAATTCAATATTATACTGTATGTATTTTATTTTATTTTGTTAGAGATATTCTCTGTTTATTTTTAATTCCATTATTTTTTGCATGATTTCTCCTTTAGTTCTTTTTTTTTTTTACTTTTTTTTATTCCAAATCAATCAACGCTGTTAGAATTTGGTTTTATTTATTTTTTTACGAAAATAATGAATGATTAAATTAATAAAAGAATAAATAAAAGAAAATATGTTGAGTAGGCCTATATACTGAAAATAAAAATGCCTCTTTACTTTCTCTTACCTATACATATCTTTATATATATATATATATATATATATATATATATATATACATATCTTTATATATATATAATTCTTCTGTACGTGTGTATGTGACTGAACTCCTCCTAAACGGCTGAACCAATTATGATGAAATTTTCTGTGAATGTTTGTGAGAGTCCCGGACAGGTTTTGTTTCACAAATAACAATAAGTTAATGAGTAATTAATCGTTAAAATAAGAAAAAAATAAAAATTAGGAGAAATGGTTGCCATGATAACAAAATATAAATATTTTCCCATGTTTACGATTTTTTATTTATTTACATTTTGAATTCTAAAATATCGGCGTAAATTTTTTGTCTGTGTACCGGGAGAGTCCCGGAAAGGATATGATTCACAAAAAATCTTAAGTTCATGAATGATTAACCGTTAAAATAGTCTCTATATATAAAAATGAAAAGGGAAAATGTTTGTATGTACCGGTATGTATATAAGCCGAAGGCGAGCAGGGGGTCCAGGGGCGCAGCCCCCTATAAGCGCAAGCCCCGCCGAAGGCGGGGCTTTGCGTCTAGTATATTATATAATTATATGTATAGAAAGTATTGGATTCATGCCAAAAATTCGATGTCTAGATTTTGATGGATATACACGTTTTGAGGTCCCCTGAATCCAAAAAAGTGGTTTTCGCGACATGGTCTGTCTGTGTGTGTGTGTTCAATGTAAAGCATGAAGAAATTGAGCTAGGAGATTAAAATTTTATATTTAAGTTAGGCACCTCCCTAGCATGGGCGTCCGCAGGGGGGGCAACCAGGCACTTGCCCCCCCCTGGAAAATTAAAATGATACAAAAAAATGTATAAAACAAAAAAAAAATACAAAAAAAACCTTTCACAGTATACATTCACCTTGCCGCGGTGAGAAAGCTTTAAATACTAAGAGATGTATAACATTATTAATATCAAAATACGTTTTTTTTAACTTATCTGGAAGTGACTTGCCCCCCCCTGCAAAAAATCCTTGCCCCCCCTGCAAAAAATCCTGCGGACGCCCTTCCTCCCTAGGGCGTAAAAATAAGCTTTTAATCAAAATCAGCCAAAAAGTACTAGTACTTTACTGATGTAGTTTTTCAGTTTTTTTCGATTTTCTCAAAATTCGCTCTAACGATTTTAATTAAAATTCATAAATTATTTTTTAGATGCTCTTTAAAATGCATATTCTCATTTTGCCATTGAAATCTTCTGAAGACCACTTTACTATTGTACTTCATAGGAAAGATAGGGGAAATGGTTGCCATGGTAACAAAATATAAATATTTTTCTGATTATAAATTTTACATTTTGAATTCAAATGTACCCTACTGTCGGAAACTAAATATGTGCGTGCGACCAGTCATACCAGATTTTTTTTAAATTCCATCCCATCTGAGAGAAAAATAAAATAAGATTCAGGTAAAGAGAAATATATTTAATAATAAAGAAAGGAATTTAATATCAGAAAAAACTTTTCTAGAAATTTTATATTTACTCAACTCAATGCAATACATTGATTTTATCTCATACTACATGTATTCTACTTAATAATGTTTTTCAAATTTTAAATATTCCTACTATTTCAGGTACCAAGGGGAAAATTCGGGTACTAGTTCTTTATTGATGTACTTTTTTAGTTTTTCCCAATTTTATCAAAAAAAAAAAGAAACGATCCAGCTTAAGCTTGGACAACTCGAAACTTTATTTTTCTACTATTTAAAATTTAATTATTTACAGTAAAAATACATGATTCTGCTAAGACATACTCCAAGTATGTATGTATTTGGTATCCAAATGGCTTAAATAAAATCATCGGACTGCCTGGGATAAGAACCCTCGACCCTTGGTATACAAGGCCAGCACAAGGCTAACCCTACACCAAGACCGAGGGCAGCCCTAGTGTAGGAATAGCCATAAACTACTGATGAGAATGTAGGCCACTCGAAACATTGGCAAATAAATCTGTTTAATATTTATTATCTTTGGCTGGCTCTCAGTTTCACTTTATCAACAAAATCCAAATAACTTCCAAGGCCCACATTGCAGGATGTTCAAGTGTTTGTATATTTAGAGCTATTTATGAAAATCTTAAATTACCAAAGGGTTGCATAAAAAATTCCATTTTTCTTTTATAGTTTACTTTTCATATAAAATTTATTAATTTTTATTTAAGATTTACGACCGGTGGTTCTCGTTGAAACATTTTGTAAATTAAAATTAAATATACAAATTAAACACTAGGTTATTTGTTTCAAAGGTTTTATTAATTAAAAAATTAACACTTGATACGTATTTCGACAATTCCTTGTCATCATCAGAAGTGATTACATTCTAATACATGAAAGTAGATACAGCATAAACTATATATATATAGTATATATGCTGTAAACTATATATATATAGTTTATGCTGTATCTACTTTCATGTATTAGAATGTAATCACTTCTGATGATGACAAGAAATTGTCGAAATACGTATCAAGTGTTAGTTTTTTAATTAATAAAACCTTTGAAACAAAAAACCTAGTGTTTAATTTGTATATTTAATTTTAATTTATTTAATTTTTAATTTAATTTTCTTTTCACCTATCCTGATTAAACTACCAGCTATAAGTCCTTCGAATCTACTAATTTAATTTTTATTTACCAGTATTTCAAATATAAATATTTTGAGCCTATAAAATATTTACCAACAATGAAGCTCAGTGACATAATTTGAGTTTTGCTGGAGACGTTGACACTTCCACTATGTTTTTGTTTTCAATTAAATCTATTTAATAAGTTATTATTAAAAATCGGAAATAAAATATCTTTTTTTAAACCACAATAGTTTTTCATTTTTTTTTTTTTTTAATTAACCTAGTATCAGAATTTTTAAAATCGTTTCCCTCTTTCCACTTCAAATCCATATACTCCGTACGTCTATTTAGATTTGTATTTATTTATTATATATTAAAAAACAAAATGCTTTCAATGAAATAACCATTTATTTATTTTACCCTTCCAAGAATTTTTTTTAATTAAAAATTGTATACAATTGGAGATGAGAGAATGGAGCTAGTAATTTTTCATTTGTTTTATAACCTCCAGCTGAGGTTTTGGTTCGGGAAATGGCCATCATCACAGCCGAAAGGAAGACTTGAGCTGTCAGAATAACAATCTCGATTTTCTCAGCTACTATTGAAACCTAATCATTTTATACTCCTGAGAAGTATTAGTGAATCGACCGCATAGATATTTATAGTGAAATATGATTTTCACAGCTTCCACTAGACCAAATCTTATTCAAGTCAGCCATATTAATAATTAAGACATCGAGCTGAAGTCGGACTGGGCAGCTATGTATAGACGCAACATATACACAGAAAACAAGGGAGGCATTGTCCCAGCATCTCTATGCTGTCCAGATCACGACTAACAGAACTAGTCAATTTCATTCTTCCTTTGTCCCCATGACCTCCTGTGATTGGAACAAGCTCCCTGCGTCTATCTTCCCCAAAACCTACAACCTTCAGACTTTCAAGTCTAATCTCAACAGGCATCTTCTCAGTTCCCGCAGTTGAGTTCCCCTTTTATGCTTCTCCTTTTGTTTTTATTTTCTTCCTGGCTGCATGTGACCACTGGTCATTATAGGTCTTCGAACTTTATGCACCCATTCCAAAAAAAAATAAAAAATAAAAATTGTAGAGATGAATTTTCTTTCTATTTTGTTACCCTTTTCGGCTACTGAGGACATTTAGGGGTATGACCGCCGCGATTGTAGTGATTGTAGCTCTTCTTCGTAGCCAGGGCCCCCGGTAAGAGAAAGTAAAAATTACGAGTTACATTTAAAATCTTCCAATAATTATTTTAGTTGCCATTTTTAAAGAAAGTTAGAGGTGTATTTAGCTGAACGTTATTCGAATTTCATTGTTCATCAGCGCGATTATAGCTATTCAATATTCAACAACAAATCTGATACTTTCATTATAGACGAGCTCTCGAAATAATTTAGAATTATCATTAAATCAATGAAATAGGTCAAAACCTACTTATCAATGCTCATCCAATTCTATCTCTTCTTGTAATCTGGGAATAGAATTAGCACTGTTTTAATTAGGCACTAGCAGTTAACGTTGCAATTATTCAATTAGCTCCGATCCTTCAATGCGTTGTTTCGTGAGAGGCGCATTCCTTTTGCTTCCTGGCACGTTTTCTTCACTTTGTGCTTCTTAATATTATTAGCAAGACACAGGGTTCTGATTAAAGAGTGAGTTCTGTCAGTGTCAGTGTCAGTGTCGCTATACATATGCATCTCTCTCTCTCTTTCTCCATGCAGGGCTTGACAAGACACGTCTCACTCTCTTGGTAATTTAATACGTAACAAGAAGAAAATTACCAAAGTATCAACTTCATTTTCAAGGGATTGACTTAATAAATAAATTTGTATTATATGTATAAATAAATAAGGATTTTTACGAGATGAAAATTTCAGAAAACAGAATAGAATGTCTCAGATCTATTTAACATGTCAAAAATTATAAATATGTTACAATACTTTTATAGTAGAGAATAATTTTGACATGAATTAGGAAGAATGTCACAATCTTGAGCAAACCCGTGGTGCAACCTGAATATTTGCCTCTGGGGGGGAGGGAATTTTACAGATTTTTTCTGTTTAGCATTAAGTAGATAAAATTAATTAAAACTCTAGGTGATATGTTTAAAAATCGATAGAGTTAATTTTGAGAAAATGGAAAAAAATAAACTAAAAAAGTCTATTAGTAAATACTAGTAAGTATTAGCAGCGGCGCTGTTTTTCGTTCGACCTTTTTTTTTTTTTTAGTATATGAATCTCGTTCGATTATTTTTTTGTAATTTTTCTCCGGATTTGTGATATAAAATGATTTTATTATGAATTTTCAAAAAAAAATTTCTGGAGATTTTGGGAAAAAGCCGAAAATCCGGAGGCGCCAGGGGCGCCAAAAGCTTGATCCGCTTGGGGCGGGGAGGGGGGGTCGAGCGCCCCCCTTCGCCCCCACCTGGATACGCTACTGAGTATTAGTATTTTTTAGCCGAATTGATTTGTAAATGAATTTTAATATCGTTCTGTATATTAAATTGGAAATAACTCTTTCGTCGATAAATAAATTGGATATAAAATTAAATATATAAAAATATACTTAAATAAAAATCACTTATTTATTTCCTTAATGCAAAGTAAATGTGATAAACAATAAGTAATTTTCAATTTTCAGATTTTGTCTTCGAATCTTAAGTACTGAAGGAGGGGGCAGGCAGCCAGTTAAATAGTTTTTTGAATTTGAAAAAGGTAGATTTATAGCTGGATAAATTTATTGAGAAAACAGGATGAATAAAGAAGAGCAGCTAGTATTTGTTTCATTCATTTAAGGCCCATTAAGCTAAATGAATGAAACAAATACTAGCTGCTCTTCTTTATTCATCCTGTTTTCTCAAGTTATTTGAATGTTAATTAAATCATATAGCCTACTATTAAAATAGCGACTTGAAGCATATGCTCTAAAAAAAAAAATATTTTTTACTTTCTCTTACCTCTATATATGTTAATAGAGAGAGAAAGTAGCCTATTGGATTCATGTCAAAAATTCGATGTCGAGATTTTGATGGATCTTCACGTTTTGAGGTCCCCTGAATCCAAAAAAGTGGTTTTCACGACATGGTCTGTCTGTGTGTGTGTCTGTGTGTCTGTCTGTCTGTGAACAAAATATCTCAAGAACGAAAAGAGCTAGGAGGTTGAAATTTTATATTTAAGTCAGGCACCCCCATGGGACGTGACACGAAGCTTTTGAACAAAATCGGCCCAAAAGTACTAGTACTTTACTGATGCACTTTTTCAGTTTTTTTCGATTTTCTCAAAATTTGCTCCAACGATTTTTTTTTAAATTCAAAAATCAATTATTTTTTAGATTCTCAATAAATTGTATATTCTCATTTTGTGATTTAAATCTTCTGAAGACTACTTTACTCTTGTACTCCATAGAAAAGATAGAAGAAATGGTTGCCATGATAACAAAATATAAATATTTCCCCATAGTTATAAATTTTACATCTTGAAAATCGAATGTACCGTACTGTCGGAAACTAAATACATGTCGACACAAAAAATCTGGTGTGACAAGCACAGTACACAACTTTCGATTACCGAAGGTAAGAGAAAGTTGTGTGCTGTGCTTGTCACACCAGATTTTTAAATTTTGAAACAACCTCTCTCATAAAATTTATTTAAAAGGCCCGCCGGCTCCCTCAGAAAAAAAATTTCAAAAAAATGATTTTTTTTTTTAATTGAAATTTTAATTATGAAAAGTATTTTTTATTACAATTTTAAAGATTCCTATTCATTTAAGCTTTCGACTAGTAGAACTTGGTCAATTCCAGTCTTCCTTTGTCCCGATGACTGTCTCTATTTTTCCTAAAATCTTTTACCTATAAACGTTCAAATCTCAACAACCATCTTCTTACTCCCTTCTACCTCCCAGTTGAGTCTCTCCCCTCTAGTTATATTTATATATTCCCATGTTCTTCCTGGTTGCAAGTGAAAATGGTCATCATAGGTCTTTATGCATCCATTCATAAATAAATAAATAAAGAGAGAGTTCTATTATCATTCAGATATTTCTTAACCTTTGGGTCACGACTAAGCAGTGACTAATTAATATTACCTCTATAATCTTTTTGCATCAATTTTTTATTAGAACAAATTGACTATCTATATATGGATAAGAATAACATAATAACCAATAGGCTTGAGTTCCTGAGGTGGAAGAAGATTAGTAGGCCTGCTTATTTCTCATCACTCATATATTATTAATTTTTTTTTATATAAAAAGAAATTGACCTCTTAAAGAGAATCGAGCCCATATTTTGAGCAAATATTTTTCCTTGACAAATAAAAGCACAAAATAAAAATGAAATTAAAAAAGATTTTATTATTAATATAATATTGTGAATTAAATTAATTAAATTTGAATGCAGTTGGAATTCAAGAATATGAAAACTTTAATTACTTAAGTATGCGAGCCTCTTATATTTATTACCATTTGGCATTAAACTATGGTGTGTGCTTGGAATGTAATGTAAGCAATTAATATGAGTTGGAAATTTATTATTATATTCGTCAATAAACTGTGTAACAAAATTTTGTTGGCTTTTGAAAATCGAAAACCTTGCTTTATGGAAATAATAATTAAATTTATTTATTTTACATTTTAAATTAAAAATTTATTCGTTTATTTATTGATATAGAATGTATTCTAGTGAGTATTTTGATAGACTAAAAATGACAAGATTTAGACAGTGACCGGTCTAGTAATTCAAAGAAAACGTCTTGTGTTGAAAAGACAGACAAGCAAACATTTCAAATTCGCCTCTATCTACTAACAGCTGCCAGAGTATCTATCAAATTGCCATCTTCAAAATATTATCATCCAATAAGTTCTCTTATAATTTATTTTTCATTGTTCATCATCATTTAAATCAAATTTTAATATCTTTTTTATTTATTTAATACATATCAAAATCAATAAATACCGATATCTAGAACAGTGTTTCCCAACCTTTAAAAATCCACCCCAAAGGTGAGTTGGGAATAACACTACACACTAGGGCACCCTTCCTTGATTTGATCTTTTTTTAGCAAAGCTAAATTTTTTTCGCACTCCAGAAAGTTTTTGCCGCTTAAGTTTAAATCATTTGACCAGTGGCGTATTCAGGGAGGCCCCCCCCCCCAAAGCCTTCACAAAAAAAATACTTATTGTTTTCCCTAATCTAAAAAAAAAACTTATAAATAATGGAAAAAATCTTTAATGATGAAATTAAATGATGAGATTTTTGTATTAAAATTATTTTTTATTTCAAGAAAAAAATTTTTATTTTATTTGTTTTTTATTTATAATTCTTATATTATCTAAAAAAACTTTTTCCACTTTAAGTTTCTTGAATTTGGTGGGGGATGACCCCCCCCCCGGATGTTCATAAAATTTTTGGGCCCCCCCTCCAAGCAGAAATTCTGGCTACGCTACTGCATTTGACCCTCTTTTAACAAAATTTAATTTTTCCGCTTCTTTATTTATTTATTTTTTTTTAGTTTATATTAATATCTCGCGGCACCCTTGTGGGCCGGGGCCAAGGCCGGATACAGGGGGGTAAAGGGGGGGTAATTACCCCCCCCCCCCGAGATTTGAAAAAAAATTTATTTTTAATGTAAAATTTTAAAAATTAATACTTAAAAATTTGATTTGTATTTATATTCAGGCAAACAAGTACAGAATGCGCCTTTAAATTACCGAAATTAAGAAAAAATTGTGTGTTGTGCGACGAGTCACACCATATCCCCCCCCCCCCGAGAAACACCTCTGGATCCGCCCTTGGCCGGGGCACACTGGTTGGGAACCACTGATCTAGAAATTGGCCATTTGTCTGATATTGGTGATATTTGATCTTTTCAAGTAATTAATTAGAGACCTGGTGGGAAGAATAAATAAATGAATATACACACACAATTAATTTAAACACACGCAAACATATTTTTCACTTATAAACATAATTTTTATCGGGGAGCCGCACTCAAGAATAAATAATTTAAATAAGTCCAAACCTATATGGTCACTGGCAACATTTCTTTGTGGTTAAGTAATGGAGTAAAGTCCAAACCTGTTTGGTCCCTGGCGATTCTTTGTGGAAGATTTGGAGAAAGAGCGTTTCGGTGCCCTAACCTGGCAATAGGTAGAGGACCGACGCTTCAAGGACACACAAGCACTCTGCTTACTCACCCTCATAAATACACATTTATTTATTTATTATTTATTTTTCTCATGGGCTTTTCGAGTTCCATTACCATTGAATAATTTTCTTTTACTTTAATTTTTTTAATTTTTTTTATTAAGATCACAATTGATTATAAGTAATTTCTAATTGCAGTTTGATATTCAATAATTCAACATATCGAAACAACGAATTAATTTTTTTTATCTATTAAAATTTTTTTTTATCTATTAAATTTATTTTTATATTTTGTTTGAAACCGAAACATCTCAACACATATATGGATCATAGTCTTCAGTTAATCTAGTACATAGGCTTTTCATTTATTCCTAAATTGGCCTTGTCCATTGTATAAAGATGTCTTACAACTAATTTTAGCTTTAAGTGATAATCCTCATTAACATCCCTACTCTCTTTAGTATCATTGAATGTAAGGCAAGAGGATATCTCATCAGAGATACTAGAGCATTGTACAGACGACATCGCAACATATTCTAATCATTAAAGCCCACAATATTTTATTTAATTTTCTCTTTCATTTACATGCCCTAAAACTTCACATCAGCATTAGTTTTATTTACAGCTATAAAATTTAGGGGTCTAACTAGCCCCAAGAACCCAAAAATTGCGAAGCAGATCAAAAAATCCTGTTGTAGTTAGGGGTAGTTACCCCCCACCCTTCACTATAGCAGGTGGGAACGGAACCGCACTAGGCCGGTTCTCTCTCTATAGAGCTAAGAGGTTGAAATTTTATATTTAAGTTAGGTTCCTCCCTGAGACATATTCCGCCGACCCCGCACCGCGAAAATAATAAGGGCGCCGACAGAAGAAGAAGAAGAAGACTTCCCTGAGACGAATCACAAAACTTTTGAACAAAATCGGCTAAAATGTATTAGTACTTTACTCAGTTTTTTTCGATTTTCTCAATATTTTGATTTTGACAATTTTGATTAAAATTCTCAAATCAATTATTTTTTACATGCTCTTTTAATTTACTTTATTGGTATATTCTCATTTGGCCTTGAAATCTTTTGAAGCACTCTTATACTTCATAAAAGTGGAAGATTCTCTACTATTCTTAATCGAATCCCGCAATTTTTCAGACAACTAATATAATTAACACTGTTATATACGGTACATATTTAATGTAACCTCACTATTTGGGCAATTGGGTATTGAGGGGATTGAGTATTTTTCTTTGACAAGTCTCCATAATTATTATTATAGCGAAAAATTTCATTTCGAAATTCCAACTAGAAATATATTAATATTAGGTATATTCTATTTTCTTTAATTAAACTAAACCTAATCCGTAATTTATAATTTAATTGATATTTTTAATGAGTAGGCTACGTAATGTATTTTTTGATATCAATAACTTTATTGGCGCCAATAGAAAACTGGCACATGCCATTCACTAAGCAAGTTTGTTTTACTGGCGCCAGTGCTTCTATTCACGACTAAACAATGCTTTCATTATGGACACAATATGGATTAAAAATTTTATTATAATTTAAAATATAAACTGTGAATTTGTCTTTATTTTAATTCTGGCTTAGAATAAATAATTCTTTAAATTGATTATCCTATTTGAATAAGGTGGTCATTGTTGGTTGTTGGCCGGCACCGCTCGCAGCGCCCTCACTTCCCATGAACTATTCATTGTCGACGAGGCTATTAAAATATCAATCAGTGTATCCATCGTTTATTATAAAATTAGTTATTTTAAGTGTTTAATAGTGAGTGGTTTATTAATAAATTAGTTCTTGAAGTGATCAAGAAACAGCTGAAATATCTTTGATAATTAGTTCAAGGTGAATATTAATTTTAATCTCTTTTCTATGAATGTCAGATGTAATCCTGCTTATTTTAATTTAATTTATCTATTTATTTCTTTATATTCCTTATCAAATGTGGTATGTTATTTAAATTATTTCTATTTTTACTTTCTCTTACATATATACTGTATGTTAATATATAGAGAGAAAGTATTGGAATCACATCAAAAATTCGTTGTCGAAATTTTGATGAATATACTCGTTTTGAGGTCCTCTGAATCCAAAAAAGTGGTTTTCGTGACACATAAATTTGATATATTGAAATTCGAATGTATCGAACTGCCGGAAACTAAATATATGTCAACACAAAAAAATCTGGTGTGTCAAGCACAGACTACATAAGAGAAAGTTGTGTGCTGTGCGACCAGTCACACCAGATTTTTTATTTCAAATCCATCCAGAGCCGGACCAAATTGACAGAACAATTTTTTTTTTTGGAGGGTGTTTCATTTTAAAAACAGAAGTGAAACTTCTATGCTGTTTGTAATTGATTCTAAGTAATGAATAGATGTATTAATGATATGAATATGGCATTAGGATGTTATTTCTTGAAGGAATATTTTTGATTTTTCCTTTTTGGACTGCTGAGACCATTTAGGCAGTAGCGTAACTAGGTGGAGGCGAAGGGGGGCGCTCGCCCCCTCCGCCCCAGGCGCATCGAGACTTTGGCGCCCCTCTATACCGACATAGGCTCCCTAAGGCATCTATCTAAACGCCCAGGGACGGTGATTTTATCATATTCTTTCCATATATTATCCAAAAACACCGATAGTTTTCTTTAAAATTATATTATAACTTAAAAAACGACGCCCTTGTTGAGCTTCGCCCCCTCCGCCCTCAAAGGCTTGTTAGTTACTACTCAGCCATATATTAAATTAAGCAAATGAGCTAAGAGGTTGACATTTTATATTCGCTCCAACTTTTTTAAAAATTGATAAATCAACTATTTGTTAGATGCTCTTTAAAATGTATATTCTCATTTTGCCGTTGAAATCTTCTGAAGACCACTTTACTCTTGTTCTTCATAGGAAATATAGGAGGAATGGTTGTCATGGTAACAAAATATAAAAAATATTTTTCTATGTTTTTCTACATTTTGGATTCTAATATATTGGCGGAAACTATTCATATCTCGACACAAAAAATCTGGAGTGACAAGCACATAACACGCCCTCGGGGCTTGGTGTAGGGGTTAGAGTGCTTCGTACTTCGTATACCGAACGTCGCGTCGCGGGTTCGGACCCCAGGCAGTCCGATGATTTTATTTAAGCCATTTGGATACCAGATGGCTTAAATAAGAATTTTGCCTGGACCCCAAATAATATATATTCATAACGGTTATCGTCAAAGTCTTAAATGGCCTAAGTTGCCGAAAAGACTATATGAATGTGTGGGTGCATGTGAGTGTGAATGAGAAAAAAGTGTGAATGTTTAAAAAAAAAAAAAAAAAAAAGCACATAACACAAATTTTAATTATTTAGAAAAGAGAAAATTTTATCCTGTGCGACCAACCAGTCACACCAGATTTTTTCTGTCTTTTTGCAAAGAATAATTCGCATAAAATAGAAATAATTTATTTTTCTTTAAAAGATAAATTAATTTAATTTTATTCCTTGTGTTCTATTAATAGAACATTGTTGGCGCCTCTCCCCACTCCAGCCAGTGCGGCGACCGTCGCCGCCTCAGGGAGCAGCCGTCATTCAGTCTACAGGCAGGCACGCGTCGCGACGCTGCAGCTCAAACGCCAAGGCATCATTCTCTCCTCTCTTCGTTCGTTGAAATTCTCTCGAATTCATCACCAACAGGTAAATATCACTCAATTATTTATTGCGTTTCAATTTAATTATAAAAGCGAAGTAAAAGAGATACATACAGTTATCCTTTTATTTCGCAATTTTATGTCCTTTTCTTATGAAGGTCAAAGCAAGAAGTTTCAAATCTTAGGTTAGAGTGAATTCAATAATGGAATATTTTTTAATACCATTTTTTTTTTTTTTTTTTTTTTCAAAAAATAAGACATTAAAACTTATTTTATTTCGTCTCTTTAGGCCGATATCCTCGCTTTTATAAAACTTAGAAAAGCGAGGCGCATTTTTTTTTTTTATTTCACCTCGACTCTGGGCAAAAATAATGCGAGGCGCCCTTTTTACAACTCTGATGTTTTTGGCTGAGATATACAATATTTACAAAATATATAATAAAAATCTGGTGTGACTGGCGCACAGCACACAACTTTCTCTTACCTTCGGTAATAGAAAGTTGTGTACTGTGCTTGTCACACCAGATTTTTTGTGTCGAGATATTTTTAGTTTCCGACAGTACGTTACATTCGATTTTCAAGATGTAAAATTTATAAGTATGGGAAAATATTTATATTTTGTATTAGAGTGAGGTGGATAGCTGAGTAGATATTGTAGTAAGGATGAAAGAAAAAGCGATTGCAGCTAAGTTTATTACGTCGGCTTGAAGCGCTAAATAAACGAAATAAACTTAGCTGCAATCGCTCTTTTCTTTCATCCTTACTATTTATATTTTGTTACCATGGCAACAATTTCTCCTATCTTTTCTATGGAGTACAAGAGTAAAGTGATCTTCAGAAGATTTCAATTGCAAAATGAGAATATACATTTAAAAGAGAATCTAAAAAATAATTGATTTTTGAATTTAAAAAAAAATCGTTGGAGCAAATTTAGAGAAAATCGAAAAAAACTGAAAAAGTGCATCAGTAAAGTACTAGTACTCTTTGGTCGATTTTGTTCAAAAGCTTCATGTCACGTCTCATGGGGGTGCTTAACTTAAATATACAATTTCAACCTCCTAGCTCTTTTCGTTCTTGAGATATATTGTTCACAGACAGACACACAGACAGACAGACCATGTCGCGAAAACCACTTTTTTGGATTCAGTGAACCTCAAAACGTGAAGATCCATCAAAATCTCGACATCGAATTTTTGACATGAATCCAATACTTTCTCTCTCTATATATATTAACATATATATAGAGGTAAGAGAAAGTAAAAAAGTTGTTTTCGCCATATTCGAAATTGCCCGACTTAAAAGTCAAAGGGTCTCTTTAAACACCCACAAAAAATTTTTATTTCTCTTGCTATATATATCAATATCTTAAAATTTCTATAACTAGCTGCATAGCCAGTTTTGGGCGGTTTACTCGGAAACACCATTTTCACATTTTTAATTTCTCTTCATAATTTATTTGTAAATATTTATTTCATTAAAAAACTAGCTACTCAGCCAGATATTTTTCATAATAATCATCATATTTCTCTTAAATGTATTTCTTCCCTTGATCCGTAGAAGGCCTACAGAGGTAAAGCATTAGCTTCATGTGCTCTTGTTTGCCTCCCGTTTTAAGTGAGAAATATTTATTTCAATTAAATTGGCTTCCAATCAAATGAAAATTATAGGGACGGGGTCGAAATGTTCTCAGATGCAAGACAAAAAAAAAATTATTTCTTTTAACATTTTTATTTAAACTAGCTGCATAGACAGATTTGGAGGACCTAGTCTCTTTAAGCCTCAAAATCTTTTTGATTATTGTTATTACTTATAAATTTTCTTTTTTCTATAAAAACTAGCTATGCATCTAGACTTGGACGGCCCACTTAGAATTTGAATCTCACACCGAAAATATTTTTTATTTGACTTAATAGTTATTCAGATATATTTCATTTCTCTTAATATTTCAACTTCGAAGGCCAATTCAGCTGCGCTAAATAAAATTAGGAATATTAATTTTTTGTTTGTTTGTTTTTTCAAGAAATTACATTTCCATATCATTAATGAATATTATGATAAATGAATTCATTGGGTGTTATATTATCAGGTACAAGCCCTCAGGAGAGGAGTTTTTTTAAATCTTGAGGAATTTGTAATTTTTTATCTAAAAATAAAATACATAAAGAGAATTATAGTATTTTTTGGTCCACTGGGGGGGGGGGGGGCACATACTAATTTGCTTCTGATTCTAGAATGTTTTCAAACTTTTAATAAAAGGAATTAAATTTTTTTTTTCAGATAGTCCTTGAACTTATGAGACAATATTTCTCGGACTCAATCTCCAGATGCTGTATTTTACCTAAACAGGCATCATCATACAGAACGAGACTTATATAAAAAGTTGGAGGGGTTATTATTACTTTATACACGAATGATGAAGGACATTACTCTTCGAGTCAGCTGGTAATTTTTTTTCTTAAATTAATTTTCAATAAAACAAATTTGACTTTCTATTGCCTATATATATATTTTTATTATAGAAAGCATTTTTTTTTTTTTTATATAAGCTGAAATAGTTTTTTAGCGAAACTATCCAAAAATGTATTACATTTTATTAATTACTGTCGTTTTCTTTTCTTTCAGTTCCCGGTCTACTTTCATGAGATTGATTTGACTTCTGCCCTCTCTTCTGGAGTAACAAGTGAGCCTCGCTTCTGCTGCAACAATTCTTCTCGAGTAGCAACTGATCTTCTCTTCTAGTCTTTCTACTCCTTCTAGTCTTTCTACTGAGCTTCTCTTCTCAAGGAACTTGAAGTAAGGCCAGCGATTATATTAAAGGAGACTCAGATTTTTTACAGTTTAACTAGAGTTGAGCTCTTCTTAAATTTTTACAGTCAAAAAGAGTCAAGTGATATTCTTTTAGAAATTGTTAATAACAGCGCTAGTTTGATGTCAAAATTAATATCGATATGATATTTAGGCCAATCTTAAAAATTTGAAAAAATATTATAAACCATATAGTTGGTGATATTTTTTTCAAATTTCTAATAAAGGAACAATATATCATTACAATATTATGTTCTTTAAATTAGATTAACTTGAAACTATGTTCTCTTACTAAATTTTTCCAAAAAAATCACCAAACTTAAGTTGACTGATGACAATTTTAGTTCTTCAACTCAAGTGTATCTGTAATGTAAGATGACAAAAAAAAAAAACTTAAATTCTTTTTACAACAATAATAATTTACAATCAAAGATAAACTTAAAAAGTTTAATATTTAAAAATAAAATTTTTTTAGATTTTGATCAATAGTTGAGAATTCGCACATATACACACACACTCACACACATATATTATGTAAGTCATGTGGTTCCCAACTTATTTTCAATTATAAACCGTTATTTATTCATTTTTGTATTCATAAAACGGATAAACGAAAAACGATTAACATTTTCAAAGACAAATTATGATTCTATTACTTTAATAATAAAAATAATTAAGAAATTTTCATTTTTCTTCTGAACGGGAATATCTTTAATTTTTTCATATTTGCACTTGTCCATCGTGATGTTGTAATTTATATTTAAATTACAAAAAAAAAAAAATGAAATAAATAAATAATAAAAATAAATTTAATTTTTATATAAAAAAGAACATCTCGTGGTGCAATTGCAATGCGCGGTGGTTGAGAACCCTGATTTGCAACTTGGTTATTTTCATTTTTTTACTATATTCTTTTATTAAAGGTCATTTATTTTTAATTAGAATTTCATCATTTACCTAAAACTACTAATTTCTCTAAATAAATTATGTAGATTTCTATTTTTTTCCGAATCATTCTTATACCGTGTGATTTTTTTTATATATAAATAAAATAAAAATTGTAATAAATAAAGAAAAAAAAATCAATTTATATATAAAAAAACAAAATTATAGATATTTGAAAATTTTATAAAAATTGATTATAAAATTCAATTTTCAGTTCAAATGAAGTTTAAAGATGAAAATAACTCTCTCAATCCTCTACCTCCCTACCCTTCCTCTCAAACACTCACACACACATAGGTATTTTAGGCCCCAAACTCTCTTCCTCTTTAGGTTAGGTTTCCTTGCTGCCTTTCTGCGAGATCACCAAGTCGTCAAGTTATAAGGTGTGTTCTGCCATTCTGGCAAACATTTAGCTAATAGGTAATGAAGAAAGGGTGGGTTTTTAGCTTCAGGGCTTCTCTTTCAGTGTATTCTTCGAGCGATTCGATGGAAATGGAGGATGGAAATCTTTATTATTTCAATTCGGTGCTGTTAGGGTGCGTACACACCTGCGCTCTGCTCCGCTCGCGAGCACCATGTTCGTTAGATGTGTACGGGTTTTGAGATGCTCGCGAGCTGTTCGAGAGTCGCTCGCGAAGTGCTCGCCGCGATCCATCTCTTGTCGGCTTTTTCGACAAACCCTTTGATGGCTCGCGGCTCAGATTTGGACGGCGCGCTGCGGTGCCGCGAGCGGGCCACGAGCACAATAGAAAATAGACCCACTTTTAGCCTTTCTTTATAAGTCTTCTCTAAATCATTATTTAAATATTTTTTTTAATATTATCAATCTTCTATGTCCCTCAGAGACCAGGGAGGTTAATTATATGTATAATATTTCCTTAAAAATATAGGCCTATGATGATTTTATATAGTATTTTTAAATAAATTTTTAATATCAGTTTTCAATAAATGAAGAATTAATCAAATATTTTCAAAGGATCGGGTTTAATAAAAAAAAAATTATATGTAAAATATAAATTGATAGTAAAATTTATTATTTTTATATTAAATAGACTTGACAAATAATCTCTGACATTCGGAGTAAAATTCTTTATATTGACCGCTTAGTTTGTTGCGACCTCAAGTCCGTCACAAGTTCACTCACCATTCTGTTTTTTAAATAGATTAGTACTCCAATTAACGTCGTCGAGACGACTTTTCTTTTTTGACAAACTAAGCCTATTAGCAAAAAAGCACCACCCATAACCAAAACGGCAAGAGCGTTTCTCTCTTATCTCGCTTCAAAAGACGTTATTATCTACATCAAATAATAATTAGTTTAAATGTTTTTTATTAGTACTGTAGGCGCGCTCAGCAACACAATCCATTTGCGATTAATAATTATAAATAATTAATAATAAAAATTCCAAATTAATTAAAATGTTCGTGGCTTTTCTTTGGATCGCGGCAGGTTCGTCAAAATGAATAATTTCAATGAAAATGGAACGAGCAAAGAACACGAGCCGCGAACTGCTCGCGAGCGGAGCAGAGCGCAGGTGTGTACGCACCCTTAGAATTAAGGGACATTATTTTTTTGTAAATATTTTTTGTAAACTTGAACTCTCTCGGATTTCCGTTCGCTAGAAAATCAGCATGCAATCAAAAATCACTGTTTACCCCCCGTTAGGCGTTAGGCAGTCTAGAGTTTGGAAGGAAGAGACGAGTTCTTGTTTTTTATTTTTTTTTATTTTTGATATAACTCAAAAACCGAAACTTGTCATGTTTCATTGGATTCTTGATTCTGATCACATTGATTTCGAACAGCAAGTGAATATAAAGATTCTCTTGTGGAGAGTAATAACAACCTTTCGATAAATGATTAATAGATTTAGGCAGGTATTTCATCATCAGTACTCAGTTCAGTTCGGATCCTTGTGTTAAGATGATAAGTCCAATGAAAATACAACAAGTTTCTTCTATTCGGACAAAATTAATTAGGCCTTAGGCCTATGAAAGTTCTCTTCGGCCAAAATTAAATGCATGTCTTTCGATTTTTATTATATTAGGGAATGATAGAGGTGAGGGGGATCACTCTCCCCGGGCGCAATAATATTTAAATATAGGTCCCTTTAGCTTAGCTTCACTTAAACAACAATGATATTTGAATTTGGGAGAGTGGTCACACTTAATGAATATGCAATTTTTGCACTTCTAAAGCTTTTTTTTTAAGATCTTTATGATCTTTCTTTTCTGATTTTTATGCATTTTATGCGAAGAATAAAAAGGAAGAATTGTGAGTGAAGTACGAACATTCATTCTTCGAAGACTATGAAGACCAAGAATACATATCAACAAAGGCATACTCTATGAAGATCAAAAAGACATCAACAAAGGCAATACTCTATGAAGAAGACGCCTCCACGCCTCAACCTCTTCAAAAGAAGCTTAAATGTGTGAATTTGTGTTGTGTATTTAAAATAATATTTTTTATGTAAAAACTATGTATAAACTATTAAAAAAAATAAATGTTTCCCATTTTATTTTTCAGCCGAGGATGTCAACTTGTATTCATAATTAATTCATCAAAAGAGAATTAATTTTGAATATGAGTTTTTTATTTAACATTTTGAGATTTTTTTGTTTAGATAGTAAGCGAGCGATAGCAGAAACCAACACCTGAATGGATTTCTTCAAATGAATTTTGCCAACTTATTATGGTGCATCTTTATGAAAAAGTAATTATCTTTTTCTTATTTTTAATAGTATAGTCCTTGATATTGAATTATTATTTTTTTTTTTTTTTTTTTTAGAATAAAAAAAAATTCACACTTTTCTCATTCACACTCACACTAACACACACATATTCACACACAGTAGCGTATCCAGGTGGGGGTGAAGGGGGCGCTCGACCCTCCCCCTCCGCCCAAGGCGAATCAAACTTTTGGCGCCCCTCGCGCATCCCCTTTTTCCTAAAATCTCCGGCTTTTTTTATAATTTCATAATAAATTCATTTTATATCACAAAACCGGAGAAAAATTACAAAAAAAAGCTCAAAAGATTTTTCAAATAGACTATAATTGTAAAAAAATTAATAAAAACATTCCATGACGAGCCAACCAACGCACACCGCGGATCTCTTGTAGGCTAGCATTTGAATCGCATTTTGCCGTGTCCCGCACTCTCGGATAAGCTCGGGAGACCC
The DNA here is from genome assembly GCA_023213315.1 of Euborellia annulipes. Classification (NCBI taxonomy): domain Eukaryota; kingdom Metazoa; phylum Arthropoda; class Insecta; order Dermaptera; family Anisolabididae; genus Euborellia; species Euborellia annulipes. The sequence continues at coordinate 12,500 of JAKCPI010025332.1, read as the reverse complement.
GAGTGTGGCGTGACGGATCACATTTATTCACTCTCCAGCAGTTTTCACTTAAAAAAAAATAAATCAACATTTATTATTCTTGATACAGGACCAAGGGAGTTGGCAGCCAGTCCTGTATCAACTATATCTACAGCCACTCAACCTTATATCTATTTATTATTCTTAATATATTGAAAACTTCTTTGGGCGCACTGCGGGCAGAATTTTTGCTGGATAGTGAATAAGTCTGATCCTTCACGTCACGCTCGGCTTTCCCGAGTTTACACAAGAGTGTGGGACTCAGACAGATGGGCGACGAACAGCGAGTTGCGCGTTTTGGACAATAAAATTTTCTGAAAGTAAATTGATTCATTCTCTGTTATCAACTTTGAATGAAACATTCAAAGCTTCTCACTATAGCACCACCCACAACTAATTTCTCTATTTGCCTTCTTTTATAAACTTGTCTGTTTTAACGAGATTTCGTTTTTTTTCTGTCTGTTTCTTACTCTAACATGGCGCCGGAACTGGGGGGGGCAGGGTACATTGCCCCCCCTGGCATCCTATAGGGGGGGACAGAGGGGGGCAAAATTTCTTCTTTTATTTCATTTATTTTTAAAAATGATATATTTTTACTTTTGAAAAATAAAATCTTCTAAATTAAAAAAAATTAAAAGAGTAAGAAATTCATTTTTTTCCAAATTTTTTCCAAAAATTTTTGAAAATCACTACCAAATTTTTTAAAATTTTAATTTTATTAAAATTGTGATTTTATTTAAAATTTTTAAAGTTTTATAGTAGATTTGTTTTTGTTTTATACTATTTGAACATATTAAATTATTTTAATTTTCTAAAAAAAATTTTTTTGCCCCCCCTGATTGAAATTCGTTCCGGCGCCCCTGCTCGCTAATGACCAGAGTGTCCGATATGAGCCTACACATTTTTATATTAAAAAAAATAAAAGAATTGGATTATTTTAATACGACCTCCTACTCACACAAGGCAAAATCCGCATTATTTTTAATAAATATAACTAGTATAAATATAAAATCGTTAAGAGAATAAAAGCAAACTTAATAAGTGCATTATCAAAAGAGGGTGAGTGGTTGGTTTTATCATCTCTTTAACTTTTAAATGCTAAATATAGCTCTATAGCTACTTTATATATTAATTACTAAAAAGTTTTATGCATAAATATACTTATTAATATTGTAAATATAAATTAAATTTTTTATGTTTTAATAAATTTTATAGTTTTTACAATACATTTTCATTAATATCATTGAGATATTAAATTTTAATAGGAATTAAAAATTTTCTTGGGTATTAAAGGATTTTTTTTTTAATTTAATTAGCATTCTGTATTACGTTTGAAACAATATTTTTAGAACAGTTGGAAAATTAAGCATTCACTATTTTAGTTTTCAAAAAAGTACTCGAGAAATCCATGTTTTAAAATAAAATAAAAAATTTTAATTTAAAATTAAGAAAAGCTTTTCTGAAATTTTATAACTTCAATAAACAACGCTGAAGTTAATACTTGTATCCCAATAACCTCTTGGGTTATAAGCTATAATTGTGGAAAGTAACATCCTTTATGTAGGATATGAGATCACAAGTAACAAACAAACATTTAACCATTTAACAACTAAAGATAGACAAAAGAGCATTAAAGCGAATCATGTTACCAGAACGAATGATTAAGTTTTAGTATGTATATGATCAAAGTTATTATTATAATACATACAACTAAGATATTATATATATATATATCAGAATGTAAATCTAAGCCTAAGTATTTCAATGAATTTGAATCATAAAATGAAAATCACATCCCTTAATAATAATGATCTTGGGGGAAAAAATAACCTCAGTATATTCGATTCATCCTCCACACCAAAAAGTAAGCAAAATTCATTGCAGAAAAAGTTGGATAAATCTGTTCAAATATTTTTCATGATTTGACCATCTATGGAATTTATTTATTGCCTGGTTTTCTATGTATCTATGTGTTGAGTCTGAGTAGACAGCCGACTTTTTCTAATACCCAAGTGATCGTCCCAGAAGAATCCAAATTTTCTATATTCTATTCCTGGGATCTTGTTCCATGATTTTCTTCACGCCCAGAGCGATATTGCTAATTTCAAGAGAAGATAGGTAAAAAATTCTAAAGTAGCATTTGACGGTATTAAATAGTTTAATAATTAAAGATAATTCACATACTATACTGGACTGAATTAACAAAATTTCACTCGATACTCCTCAATTCTATCCGTTCTTAACAAAATTTTAGCCATTCTTTAAACTCTTTTGAGTTCTAACACAAGTCTTATCTCTTATTAGTCTACCGGTATTTTATTTATTTAATATGAAAACAAAAATTCTAATTCTTATTTGTTTCAGCAGACGAGTGAATTGACCCATTGCATCCAGAGCAGCTAACCAGTGAATTCATCCATTATATCCAGAGAAAATTTCCCCACTGCCATAAAGACGCAAAAGCACCTCTGGTGAGTTTTTTTTTAAATACAGAATTTTTTCAAATGATAATGTCTTTGTTAAGATTTTGCTGTATTTCAAAAACATATCTCTCAGACTATATAGGCATAATGAAGTTTATGCAAATAGGCATCACCTGGTGGAATGATATCATTCAAATACCATATGTGAAATTGTGATTTTCATGATTAAGATTTTTCATATAGCATTAATATCATTTTATTATACACGTGTATATTTACATTTTCATCTCTACATGTAGCCTGCCTATATATATAAAATTCTGAAATTTTTCTAAATTGTTGCTAGAATGAGAAATTCCTTATTAGAATAGAATTCTGGCACGATTTGGCTTGTATTTCTGTTCAAAGTAATGGCTTTGAGTTGTATACCTGGTAGATGGATAATTGTGAACAGAGTCGTTTCGGTCCTTTTAATTTAAGAGCCATCTTCAGTCCTTGCTTTGTATTTTCTTTATCTTTCTGGTAATTGTGTATGTTAGGCAGGCAGATTCTTGCTCTTTTCAGATCAGATCCCCAATCTCTCCTGAGCTATAAAATTTATTTAAACTATGTTAGCTATACGTAGGCCTACAGTGAACGCCAAAGTTATGTCCCACCCATGCGTTTTCTACTTGTGATTATTTCATTGTTTTTATAAAAGAAAATGAAAATCTTTTTTTTCTAGGTTTGAACCATGAAAGTTTTCATTAAAATATATATATATTTTTTTAAAAACAATGAAATAATCACAAGTAGAAAACGCATGGGGTAATATTGTCCCTCATTGTACATAACTTATGTATAAAAGGCTTGTAAAAAATTACTTTTCTTCACAAAAGTTTTACTAATTATTTCCCGTCTTAGCGCTGTAACGGACTGAATACAATTCCCAAATTTCATAGGGTCGATGTTTAATGTTTTGTTGATTTTTGTTCATTTTGAATTATATGGACTTTATTTTAATATATAATCCATTTTTTTATTGTCTCAGAATGAAAGGTTAACATGGCCTGATTTGTTTATTAACAAATCTATTTACCGATCAATTTTCAAGCTGGATTTTTAAAATTTACTACTAGGTGTATATACATACAAAGGATGTAGCATAATTTAACATATGATTATGTGATATCTCATTTACAAAAATTCGGACTTACCCACTTTCAAAATAAACGGTCCATTGAATGCCTGTCTACCTCCCCTACGTTTGCCTCCGAGGCTTCCTCTTAATACAATCCTGAAATCGCCACTGATCATGTATCATATTTTCTATTAACTAAAATTGCTACACATCTCGTCCTGCAAATAAATAATCAGATTGATATTTCTGTTAGTAGCTCAGGTGTCTCACATCTTGAGGGTACGTAGATTGCAATCACGAGCTGCCCTAGCTGGACTACTTTTGTTCTTTGCATGTCAGTCTCTTCTCTTCTTTATTTTCAACAGGCGTCAGACAGTGCATCGATTCTGATGAATTGAATATAAGATGAAATCAGCAATAAAAAAAAAATCGATTTTTTCGAACTTTTTTAGTAAATCGAATCCTCTGAAAATTTGGTACATTTTAATGTGGACGGTCACAAATGTGTTTTTTTTTTGTCTAATCGAGGTAGTAGACCTCTAGACTTCCTCCTCTCTTAGGAGCGCTAGTGCAAGAACATTCAAAATTAGGCAATTCTTTGGGGAAATGGAATTATAAGTATAATTTATAATAATAACAACATAATGCTTTTTCAAATAAGAAGATTTATTCTGGTCGAAAACAAAATGGTTGTTATAACTTAACTTTATGAAATGCCTATTAATCCATTGTTACAACCATATTATAAATAAATGGAATTATGTGAAATGTCATCTTTCAAATTTTTCTTTCTTTTCTTTTGATAAATAAAATTTTGATTGACTAAACAATTGCGTTTTTCTAAAAACGTTTTGTTCTATTTCTATTAAGTCAATATTTCTTTTTTTTTCTCTCTTAAATTATATAAATTTTATTTAAAATCTTTAGCCTAAACATTTAATTTTATTCAAAAATATAAGTGTACTAATCTAATAAATATATAGTAAATAACAAAAGAACATTTTTTTTTTTTTTTTTTTTTAAATATATATAATTATTTAAAATTTTTCATCTATTTTACAATTTTCTATTTAATAATTTTTTCTACCATTTGTTTTGAAAAGCATTAAATATTTGAAACTTCAGACAGAGACTAGTGAAATTTAAAGTAAATACATTATATTTGGATTAAAATATACATACATATATATATAAACTAAGTGTATATTTAAAGAAGTGTTGAAAATTTGATTAAAAATTTGATTTGGATATGTTACTTTTTTACTTTCCCTATAACACTAGCCTGGGCGTAACCAGACATCTTGTTAGGGGGGGCCAACCCCTTAGGGCGAGAGGGGGGTTGCACTTAATATATACATAGATTATTAATTATTTATTTAGATTTAAAAAAAAAAATTAAATTAATGTAGTGGATTGTGACGTTAAAAAAATTCCCAATGGGAAAAATTTATATATATAGGGGCCTATAGGCTATATTTTTTTTTTTTTTTTTTAATTTTTAGGACAAGCCAGGGGGGCGGTGGCCCCCCTGCCTCCCCCCTGGCTACGCCCATCAACACTAGAAATATCATTTAATATCATATTCAGAAAATAATTCTGTATTAAAGTTTTTTAGTATTAGTAGTCTATATCCCCGTTTCAAGTCAGCACCAAAAAGAAATAATCCTTTTTATTAAAGCAATAATATTTTTGCAATTTTATTTAAATTATCCCTTTTTAAAAAATTTTTAAAAACAAACTTAAAAAAAGATAATTTGTACAGAAAGACTGTTAGATATGTATACAATTTAATTATCTATTGGTCTATTCTCTTGAAAATTACGGATATGTTTAATTACTGTTTTGTAAAATATTCAACACTACTTTAAAATATACATAGTTTCATATATAATTTGTATCACGTTAATAAAAGAAAAGCCAATTATTTATTTTTTTTATACAATAATACAATACGACGAAGTAGAAATGGATAATAAATAGATAGGCCTTTTATGATTCTTTTTTTTTACAATATTATTATGCTAATTGTATCAAATTCATTTGAGATTCGAAGAGAATACTCAATTTCTGATTTGATACAGTATTCTATAGGCACATTTGATGCTTTTTTGTATCTGAATGGATGAGATGACGTGAAACAAATCAAAAATATAATAATAAAAGGTGCATAATAATAAGAATTAAAAAAAAAATATTCATAATAACATTTACATTTCAACTATATTATTATTTTATATAAATATTATTTTCTAATTTTTTTTTTCTCCATTCACACGCAGAATCTCACTAACACAGACGAATTCATAAAGAACACACACACACAGATACATTCATACATTCATAATTTCTTTCTCTCGTAATAACGCCCTTCTAAACATCTAATACCATATTTACACACGGATACAGTTACATTTACATCCAGGCTTAAATATATATATATTTTTATATATATATTTATAAATATATATATATAAACTATATTTATATATACATATCAAATCCTCGAGGCAATCGGGTGACCAGACAGTAATTTCATTACAATTACTTGTTAATAAAATTCTATTAACATAAATGAATAAAGAATGTCATATGGAAATCAAGAGATTTCATTCAACTCCTGATAGAACGAAATTCCGTTAATAAATCGCTTGCCAAATTCGAGAATGAAGGGTTTCCCAATTAGCTCAATTTTAAAATTTGTCTTTTCTACAATAAATTAATTTTTTTGTTTTTTATAATTTATAGATACAATAAAAACTGAAATTTATTATTTTCTTTTTTATTTAAATACTGCATAAAGTTAATATATATATATTTTTTTTCTCTTAATTATTAATAATTGATTTTAATTCGATTTAAAATCAATAATTCTACACATAGGAGGTAAACTGTCGTTAATAGATATTTTTTGTGCAAGTTTTTTGTTTGTAATTTATTAGTGAAATAATTTACACCTATTTGTTCTCTACTGTTGGCCAGCAAAAAAAAGATCGATTTCCTACAATTTTTTTAGTATTCAATTCAATTTTTTCCGTCTAGATCTCATGTCTGTTTTGTTCTCAAATAAATACTGAAAAATTTGGTTTTCTCATCTGATTAATTCATTCTTTTTTTATTTAAAGATGATGGAATTCTTTATTAATAAATTTTCTAGGTATGGACCATGAAAATTCTCATATTTATAAAAAACAATGAAATAATCACATGTGTAAACGCATGGGTGATGTATACTTTGAACTAGTACAGCGTTTCTTAAAGTGAGGGTTGCGACCCGGCACCGGGTCGCTAAAAAATATTGTGAAAATATAAAACATATTTTACTTCATTTACTCAAGTTTTAAATGAATATAATTGTTAATTTATTAATTATTTTTATTTTTCTTATTCTTATATAATTATTTTGCACTTTTTGTGTATGAATTAATAAAATAACTTGATTTTTAATAAAAAAAATAAAATTTGTTTTGTAAATAATTGGTTTTATTTTCATAGGGCAGGTCTCGAAAAATTTTAAAACCTCGTACGGGCCGCGATCAAAAAAGTTTTGGAAACGCTGTCCTAGTATATGAAAGATTTTTGATACGATTTTATTAAAATAAAAAATACTTAATTTTTCAATCAATTGTTATTTTTAGATTTTTTTTTTAACAAAATGTTTTATTTGATTTAGCTAGTGAGCTTGTTACTCTATGCTGGCCGCTGATTACGGATTTCGTTCACTTATTAACATTTATGGCAGTTCATTTTCGACCCCTTAGTCGCATTCATTATAAAATTCCAATGAAAAATTAAATAAAATAATAATCATATATAAACGACAGTTTATCTCTCAGGTACAGAATTTATTTATATTCTAAAATATGATCTGTACAATTTTTTTATATTTAATTAAAATTTCTATGAGTTTGAATATACTGTATATATATATTTTCAGCTGATAGAAATTTTAATTCGAATTAAGATCATTTAAAATACATTAATAATATATTTTATTTCATCCATGTTAAAGATGAATTGGCAGATCAATCAATAAAATATGCTAAAGCCCTAAAAAAAAGAGCCTCTTTTAAGACACGAAATGCCGCCAGGCAAGCACTTTGGTTTCGTAGTTATTGTACAACTAGATACAATTGCCTTTTATTTAACAAACTTCTATTTCAACTAATTAACGAATTATTTTTTTATATATAAAACTAAATATTTGATATTCAACAAGCAGCCATTGAAGGAGATTGATTGAATTCATTAAAAGATTAGAGTTCGTATATATAAACATCTGGAAGAGGGGGGGGGGGGGGGGGTACAGTTTCTTAAATAGAGGTGTCGAAATTAAAAGATAGAAAAATATTTCTGTATTCTTTCTTATTCAAATTAATTTTTTTTTTCCAAAATTTCCGCACAATTCTTGATTTTTCTTGTTTGTCAAAAATGATTTTTTTTTTGTCGAAAAATACATCGCAGCTACTAAAATTTCTAAAAATTTTTTTTTAAAAACATTTATAGGCCACTATTTAGAATGTAAATTTTTCTAAATTTGAAGGCATTATTTTTTGAAGTGCTGAGAGACAGAAGCTCTTGGACGATGAGAAGTAAGGAGGATAAACCTGAAACAAAATAATTTTATTGTTCATTTTGTATGAAAATAATGGACAAAGCTTAGATAGGGTAAGATTCATATATGAATTTTTTTTTACAAAATTTTTGGTAATGAAAAAAATTATGATTGATTAATCTATACAGTACTGTATATACTGTTAATAACAAAAAAAAAAAAAAAAAACAGGACCATTTCAACTCGAAATCGATGGTTATAAAATAAAATAATTTTTTACTTTCTCTTACCCTATATATGAAATATATAGAGAGAGAAAGTATTGCGATCATGTCAAAAATTCGATCTCGAGATTTTGATGGATATACATGATTTTTTTTTTTATTAAAAGCATTGAGGGTTAAATTTTTTTTTCCATATCCCGGTGTTTATATACACAAAATAAAATTTATACACCAAAAAAATCATCTTAATATAAACTATATCACGCGAGGTCCTGGGAATTGAATTAGAATTTTTGCCCATAAACAAAGATAATATAACAAACAGTTCCATAACAAGTACAGTGAGGGACAATATTAAGTCCCACCCATGAGTTTTTTACTTGTGATTATTTCATTGTTTTTAAAAAAATATTATATATTTTTTAATAGAAACTTTCATTGGTTCCAACCTAGAAAATTTCCAATAAAGATTTTCATTTTCTTTTAAAAAAACAATGAAATAATCATCAGTAGAAAACACATGGGTGGGACTTAATATTGTCCCTCACTGTACATTTCAAATTTGTTTTTTAATATAATTTTTTTTAATATTGGCTTATATACAGTATATAAAACCTCAAAATTAAAAATGATGGAAGGGCTTCACCTCACACACATAAACATAATTCCAAAAATGTTTTTTTGGACACGTGGAGATTCAAAACATCGAGAATCATCAAAATCTCGAGTTCGAATTTATTAACGTTTACAATACTTTCTCTACTTCGTGCACAAGGAAGTAAAAAGCCCATAATTGTAATTTAGCTCGTGGCCTGAACTTTATAAAAATACCTTTTAATATAATTATATGACTTTATATATTGGTAAATATTTATTTAATATTATTTTTACCCTAATATAAAGCCACCAGTGTCGTTGTGATGAAGATGATCAAATGCAGAAAAAGTGAGGACGGTCGAGTGTCGCAGGCTGAGTTTTCAGACCCTGAAAAAAATATATTTTTATTAATTAACTTTTAAAAAATTCAACTAATATAAATTTTAAGGTTTTTTTAAAAGCTAGAAATTTTTGTCATTTTTTGAGAAATTTTTTCAATTTATTTAAGATTTTTCCCACATCTAAGGCCTCATTTTCTAAATAAATTTTCATCACTTTATTATCTAACTGTTTCGAACATTTTGTCGGTGCTGATGAATAATTTTATTTGTTCTATGTTAACTACAAATTTAGTCTACTGATAAATATTATTTATTATTTATTTTTTAAGACCTTAGTATTCTTAAATAAATTGACTGAATAATTTGAATTTATCTAAATTAAATTAAAGATCAAAACTCAAAACTGAACAGCAAAAAACAGAAATAGGATATTGGAGTCAACCTACCTGATGTTTGGGAATTTATTGAAGTTGCTGCTTCGGCGGCTAGAAAATCTAACAAACAAAGACAAAACAAGCGAATGTGAAAATAAAAGGGCTAACATAAAAGGAAAAAAAGCAGAAAAGCTTTTTAGACAAATAAATTATATCAAGGCAGAACAAAACACATGCATTAAAGGAAAAATTTCATTTAAAATTAATAACTTTGGTTTTATCTTTTTTTTTTTTTTTAATTTAATATTATTAATAAATAGATGTCTAAATTTGGGATTCATTGATTAATTTTGCATACCCAAGTCTTAACAAACTCAAAAGAAAAGTTAGTATTAATTTTGTTAAATTTGTCGTTATAAATTTTCGCAAATTAATCTTTCGCTAGGGTCCAATAAATGTTTTTAGCTTTCATAACATTCTTCTGGTTTCAAAAATTTCTTTATTATTGATATGTATTGGATAACAACAAAGTAATCGGCCTTAAGATAAAATTTTAATGTGATATGTGAGTGACTGTGGTGGGTAAGGGCGGATCCAGAAGAGTTTCTTGGGGAGGGGGTAATCTGGTGTGACTGATCGCACAGCACACAATTTTTTCTTAATTTCGGTAATTTAAAGGGTGAATCTGTACTTGTTTATATACAAATCAAATTTTTGTTCAGAACATTTTATTGAGGTTCCGTAATCAGTTTTATATAGAATTTTTTTGTCTAAATCGGTTTTATCAGATTGTTGTTCTAAGTGGAAAGTAAATTATATTGTTGATAACACAAATATAATAATTATACTCGCCAATAATTATATAGCAATCTGGCAAATTGATTGCGTCGATTTCAACAAAAAGCTGATTATAGTACGACAATAAAGCATACCGAAAAAATAATATTTTTTAAAAGAGACCAAGATCTGACTGTTCCATCGTCACTTTCCGCCATCCCTCCAATACATATATACATATAAAATTAAGATTAAACTTTAGATTTCGAATTGTTCAGACAGTGGGTTATTTGATGTAAATTATTTATAATCTGATTGTTAAGATGGGCCAAAAAAACTTATTTTTTAATTTCGAAGCTCTAATAGCGCTGAAAAGTTGCGAATTATATCGACAACAAAAAAAGAAAAAAAATTATCAAAATCGGTTGACATCTTCCAGTCGCGCTTAAGTCCTAGATTTTGACAAAATATGAAAAAAACTTCATTTGTGCGATTATTTTTAAAATTTTTGAATTCACATAATAATAAAACACAATGTTCTTATGTTCAAAAATAAAAATACTGGAACTATTATGTTAAAAAAAAATATATTAAAGATATAAAAAAGAACTCTTAAAAATGTAACTTTTTCATTGTATTGGCAAATTTTGGGGCTTATGCGCGACCGGAAGATATCAAATGATCTATACAAATAAAAACACAATGTTTTTAGGCTCTTTTTGAAGACGTTACAAACTATTACATTACGAAAACATCTATTTCAAAAATCGCAAAAATGAAGTTTTTTTCATCTTTTATCAAATTTTAGGGCCTATGCGCGACCGGAAGATGTCAACCGATTTTGATAATTTTTTTTTCTTTTTTTTGTTGTCTATATAATTCAACTTTTCTCACTATTAAAAGTTCGAAATAAAAAAATGAGTTTTTTCGGCGCACTATACTGTTTATGCATCTCCCATTAAATTTGAGTTTTGGGAAGAGTTCATTTTGAAATTAAAAATAAGGTGAAATTGTTGAACATACAAATACTCTCTATTCTATTCCTATTTTTGTTTTTTGGATTAACAAATGATTTGGTGCGCAAGTTCATCTTCCTAAACTCCATGCTTTTTTTTTTTTATGTTAAGTTAGGAGTACATGCCTGTTGTAAATCGATTTGCGAGTTTCGGTTCCGGTGACCATCCATATTGGTTTTGTGCAATTAGAATAGCTTCATATTCTCCAGGTTCATCTAATTTCACTCGATGTTTGACGGTGTAAATATTGCCTTCGGGATTGTCTACAACCGGTACACTCTCCTTCCAAAGTTCTTTGCCAACAAGTCGGTATCTCAATCGGTAATTCTTAATTGGTGAATAGCTCTCTACGGTCCAGCTGAGTTCAGCCCACATATCTTTATCTTTGATTGTTTGGCCTCCGACCCAAGTAGCCTCGCCAGGAATTCCTGAAATTCAAAGAAATTATTTTAAGATAGGTACTGAAGTTTAGAGAATATACTAGGAAATAGCTAATTAAAAGATTCATTTGTCTTAAAATTTAAATAGAGTACATACTACTCTATAAATATAATGTTAAAAACTTTGGATTTGTATAGTGTTAGTGAAAGAATATTGTTTAACTCCCTGAATGTCATATATAGAATTAATAATAACCTAATGCCACAAGAGAAAAACTAAAATTGGGTGAAAATAAATATGAATTAAGAGATAAAAAAAATTTTATAATCGATAAATGTAAGACAACAAAGAGATACAAGAGGATATTTTTTAATGTTCTCTCATTGTTTAATAAGTTGCCCAGGGAGATGAAGGAAATAAAAAATGATTTTAATAAATTTAAGACATTATTGAAAGATCATATTTTGAACTTTAGAAGATAGAAGAAATAAAATGTAATTTTGTATATTTTTTTGTGTTCTGAATGTATAAAAAAATATTTAATCAAATAAACTAAACTATTATAACTACTTATAATTAAGTAGTGAGGGCATCTCTCACAAATAAAAATTATTTTTCCATGTTATCACTTGATTGAATTTTTAATTCTAAGTATATGTGAAAAAAATTCATTGGTC
>JAKCPI010025331.1:0-32778 GCA_023213315.1 Euborellia annulipes | reverse complement strand
TTAAGCAATCGTGTTCACACACACACAGACATAATGCCCAAAATGGTATTTTTGGACTCAGGGAGGTCTAAAACGTGGAGAAACATCAAAATCTCGAAGTCTAATTTTTTTACGATTACAATACTTTCTCTTTATATTCTCTACGAGAAAGTAAAAAAGCAGAAGCTCACCGTAAGAAACCAAATAAAATATGAAAATTAGTTTTCATATAAGGATTCAACTTAAAAAAAATCTGGTGTGACTGGCGCACAGCACACAACTTTCTCTTAACTTCGGTAATCGAAAGTTGTGTTCTGTGCTTGTCACACCAGATTTTTTGTGTCGACATGTATTTAGTTTCCGACAGTACGGTACATTCGATTTTCAAGGTGTAAAATTTATAAGTATGGCAAAATATTAATATTTATATTTTGTAACCATGGCAACCATTTCTCCTATCTTTCCTATGAAGCACAAGAGTAAAGTGGTCTTCAGAAGACTTCAATCACAAAATGAGAATATACATTTTAAAGAGCAACTAAAAAATAGTTGATATATGAATTTAAAAAAAAAAATCGTTGAGCAAATTTTGAGAAAATCGAAAAAAACTGAAAAAGTGCATCAGTAAAGTACAAGTACTTTTTGGTCGATTTTGTTCAAAAGCTTCGCGTCACGTCCCAAGGGGGTGCCTAACTTAAATATAAAATTTTAACTTCCTAGCTCTTTTCGTTCTTGAGATATTTTGTTCACACACAGACACACAGACAGACCATGTCGCGAAAACCACTTTTTTGGATTCAGGGGACCTCAAAACGTGAAGATCCATCAAAACCCCTACATCGAATTTTTGACATGACTCCAATACTTTCTCTCTATATATATATTACATATATACATAGGTAAGAGAAAGTAATAATGAAATGGGGAGTTTAAATTGAAATATAATGATGTTTATTATTATTTTTCTTCATTCTTAGCTTATATATATATATATATAAGAAAATAAAAATTTAAATCTTGTTCCCAGGTGACGTAATTTCATTAACCAATGGGAGACCGAGAAGCTGAGCGAACAATCTTGTCTGAACCTTATTGCCAGCAAACCTTTTTTATATAGTTTCGAAATTGCTATATATATTTATTTTGTTTAATTTACAAGTATATATTATCAAATAAAATCAAGAGAGATGTTTGAAATTAAAGAAGAAATGAACATTTCCGTCGAGGAGCAAGAGGAGGTTAAATATCCCATTCATATTGGTAATTTATTTTTTTAACCTTTTCTTATTTTACATTTCAATTTTTCATTTTTATTTAATATCTTAATTTAAATAACGACAAAGTTAAGATTTTTTATTACACTTTTAACGAAAAAAGATACACAATTATTCACATTTCAAAGAGATTAGTCATCAAGGTTTTCCAGTTGACTGAGTTGACTGTTCTGACAACATCAACGAAGTCGTCAAAAAAGAATGAAAGGAATCAACTTGGAATCTTTTCTATTCGAAAACAAATTAAAATTGAGGCATTTTCAACTGTCATTGTAAATAATAGGCCATTTACTTGCATTACTTTCCCTGACCTCTACAAAAAGAGAAAATATTGGATTCATGTCAAAAATTCGATGTCGAGATTTTGAAGGATATACACGTTTTGAGGTCCCCTGAATCCAAAAAAGTGGTTTTCGAGACCTGGGCCCTATTTCATAAAGCTGACAATCCACAGGTGACAGGTGCCAATTTGTCAATTTTTCGAATATCTGTCTCATAAAGATCCGCTCTTGACTTAATTGTCAAGTAGAAAAATGACATTTTTGTAAAATTGTCACTTTTTGGCTTCATAAAATTTCTAGGCTGATAGGTGAATTTTGACAATTTGTCAGGAATAATTTGTCACTTTTTGTTTTTGAAACGAGAATTGTCCGGACAATTTTTTTTTTTTTGAATTAATGGATTGAACGAGTTTTTTATATATATATAAAAGAATCTACTTTTTGAGCAAGTTTACTCGTCTTTCACTTCAGGTGGATAAGGTGAGTTATGATTAAAAACAAAATGAAGATGGGGAATTTGACCCCGAAACTGTGATAATCTGCAGAAAAAACAGTCGCAATAAAATCCCAACATACAAAAAAACATTTTGTTTTTAAGCACAACTCACCTTATCCAACCTGAAGTGAAAGACGAGTAAACTTCCTCAAAAGTCAGACAATTTTTTTTGTTTGACAATTGTAGAAAAATTCTGACAGGCATTAAAAGCTGTGTCGTAAAACCTAGAATAATCTAATTTGCAATAATGCTTTGTTTATTAGGTAATATAATATTTAATTTATTTAATATTCAAATAAAATATTTATAAATTAAATAAATGAAAATAAGCCTGAAATGAAGATTATGTCGACAATTTTTTTTCTATGATAGGGAACTTTTTAGGGTTTTTTCTCTTCTATTAGCCAAAAATAGAGGTGGCGAAACCAATTTGATCCAGATTTCTATAAAAATAACCAAAATATAGTAGAAATATAAAGATGACATTAACCTATATATATTTTATTTATTCGAAATGGAAAAGAATAAGTACAGGTGCAGCAAATGAAGAGAGCCTTTGGATGCCAAATGCCGAAAAGGATTTTGGCATCCAAAGGCTCTCTTCATTTGCTTCACCTGTACTTATTTTTTCCATTCCATAACATCAACAGCAACTTCTCTTCGAATTATTTTATTTATTCTGCAACTAGGCCTATATTTAAAACAAATATTAAGGAATTCTCGGTTGGGGATTCGAATAAACTTTAAAACAATTTGCAGGGGTCCTGATTTTGCCGGGTTCGGACCGGTTAGGCTTCAGCCTGTTTAAAAAAAAAAACAACTAGGGAACTTTCTCGGCTTCGGCTCGGTTAGTTTCGGTCCAAAACCTTTCAGTTCGAAGCGATTGGATATTACTTAAAAAATAAAAATGAGCAGCCGAAGGCTGGATAGAAGGAAGCAAAAAGTGACAAATTTGTATTAACTGACAATTTTTTTATGAAACCTTTTGACAATCGTTGTAATTGAACTGCTTTTCAGCAGTCGACAATAAAAAAATTATCATAGTGTAAGCTTGACAATTTATGTCTATTGTCGCATTGTCAACCTTTATGAAATAGGGCCCTGGTCTGTCTGTCTGTGTGTGTTTTCTCAAAATTCGCTCCAACGATTTTGATTAAAATTCAAAAATCAATTATAAATAAATTTTATTATAAGGACATCGGCCAAAAATAAATACTTTTGCGTATTATCCGTTTATTTGTATATATTTCGATTCCAGTGAGATAGAATCATCTTCAGTACAATCAACAGATGCTTTGCAAATCGTTAATTCCTTCCATCCAATATGAGCACTCCATGAATGCAATTTCCATAATCAATTTATCTGTGCTCCGGCTCCGGGTTCAAGGCCCCTGGAGAGGATCATTCTACAATAGGAATGGTTCATGCCCATCTCTCAGGCCCTAGGTGCCTGGAACTGGAGGGGATTGTATTCCCATTACCCCAGTAGAGACGCTCGACTTGCTTGAATTTTTGCGGCAAGCCGGGTTCGAACTCGAGTACAATCTTAACTCGAATTAGTGTACATATATAGGGAAGAGAAAATTAAAAGACATTATTTCCTGCTAATCACATAACATAAAAGTGTTAAAAGATAAAATTAAATCATTGGAATTCCTATGAGTATATCGACTGTTTTCTTTTTTTCAGGCCCAGTTTACCCTTGCATTATATGCCGAACGAATTTTATAAATTTATATTTTCTACAGAAACATTGCAAAAAATGTTTAGAAAAGAAAATCGATTGTTTGACTAAAACTAAATTCGAGGATAAGCATAAAAAAGGTAAAACATTTATTTTTAATAAGATAACAATTTTTTTTTTTTTTTTAAACATTCACACTTTTTTCTCATTCACACCCCCACATACATTCACACAGTCTTTTCGGCAACTCAGGCCATTTAAGACTTTGACGATAACCGTTATTATTTATAATATCTATTGGGGGTCCAGGCATTTCTATTTAAGCCATCTGGTATATCCAAATGGCTTTAATAAAATCATCGGACTGCCTGGAGTCCGAACCCGCGACGTTCGGTTTAGAAGGTAGGCACGCTACCAACTAGACCAAGCCCGTAGATACTATAATGATTTATCTGTTTGAAAAATTGAACTATCAAGAACATCGTTGAATGGTTTGTGGTGACTTCGAAATATTAATTTTGTTGTTGGGGCTGCAGACTGACAACATCACTATCCCTGCATCCTGAGCTTGTCCAGAAATCGCCATTGGACTAAAAAATCTGGTGTGACTGGCGCACAGCCACAATTTGTCTTACCTTCGATAATCGAAGATTTTTTGTGTCGACATATATTTAGTTTCCGCCAATATATTAGAAATTTAAGATGTCAAAATTTTTTTTTTTTTTTTTTTCTTTTTTCTCCCTCCTTCACCACCTCCCACTTTTCACTCATTTAGACTTTACGAAACATCTATTAGTATTTCCACTACCAATTAAAAACACCGCCACCCGAGTTTGAAGAGTACAAACAAAATTATAAACATGGGAAAATATTTATATTTTGTTACCATGGCAACCATTTCTCCTATCTTCTCTATGAAACACAAGAGTAAAGTGTGCTTCAAACAATTTTGAGGGCAAAACGAGAATATACATTTTAAAGAGCATCTAAAAAATAATTGATTTTTGAATTTTAATCAAAATCGTTAGAGCGAATTTTGAGAAAATCGAAAAAAACTGAAAAAGTACATCAGTAAAGTACTAGTACTCTTTGGCCGATTTTGATCAAAAGCTTATTTTGTCGGTCCCGGGGGATGTTTAACTTAAATATAAAATTTCAGCCTCATAGCTCAATTCCTTCATGCTTAAAATTGAACACACACACACACAGACAGACAGACAGACACACAGACAGCCCATGTCGCGAAAACCACTTTTTTGGGTTCAGGGGACCTCAAAACGTGAAGATCCATCAAAATCTCGACATCGAATTTTTGACATGAATCCAATACTTTCTCTCTCTATATATATTAACATATATATATAGGTAAGAGAAAGTAAAAAGCCTAGCCACCCTCGGAGGAAAAAATGAGCTTAAAAGTTAATTTCCCATACTCTCTATTTACTGTTTTTACGAAAGCTTAGGACCCTTTAAATTGAGAAGAGGGTGAAACATTTCACCAGGAAAAACAATTCCAAGGAAGATGGCTCGTCAACATTCTAATTGATTATTGTTGGGTGCTCTGGCGGGAAACACAAAATGAAAAGCGAAAGCGGGATCGGAGGAGCATCCAAAAAAAACAACAACCGTAGAGTGTTTAAATATTATTAAAAAAGAAACTCTTATACTATTTCTATTATAAAAAAAAATTAGGCATAGTTAATTGTCGTAAAATATTTATTTTTATATCGCTGTTTTTCCATTTTTTCTTGAAGATTACCCACGTTTTGTAAAAAAAACTGTACTTGATGGAGGGAAATGGTCATCAGTTTTGGATTCAGCACACTAAAAAACATAGAAAATATTCCATTCAGCTGAAAAAGAATTTTATTTTGCAGGCCAGTGTAATTTATAAAAGCCTTTCTTTTCTTCATTTATTTATCCCTTCAATATCATGTTCTTTTAAAATTTAATCAGGGGGACGGAACGGATTTGAATCAGGGGGGGGGGGGGGGGCAAACATTTTTTTTTAGAAAAGTAAAATAATTTAATATGTTCAAATAGTATAAAACAAAAACAAATCTACTATAAAGCTTTAAAAATTTTAAATAAAATCACAATTTTAATAAAATTAAAATTTTAAAAAATTTTCTAGTGATTAAAATTTTTTTTAGGCTATATTTATACTATTTGAAGGAAATAAGAAAGGAATCTAAAAAATAATTGATTTTTGAATTAAAAAAAAAAATCTTTGGAGCGAATTTAGAGAAAATCGGAAAAAACTGAAAAAGTACATAAATAAAGTACTAGTACCCTTGGGTCGATTTTGTTCAAAAGGTTCGTGTCACGCCCCATGGGGGTGCCTAACTTGAATGTAAAATTTCCTAGCTCTTTTCGTTCTTGAGATGTTTTGTTCACAGACAGACACACATACACACAGACAGACAGACAGACCATGTCGCGAAAACCACTTTTTTGAATTCAGGGGACCTCAAAACGTGTATATCCATCAAAATCTCGACATCGAATTTTTGACATGAATCCAATAGGATCTACTTTATCTCTCTATATATTAACATATATATAGAGGTAAGAGAAAGTAAAAAATGTCTATTTATTTTTATAATTTTTTCAGAGCAATCTTTCCATTCGAGCAGATATCCCAAAGAAAGGATATTATATTTTAAGAAAAATCAGCAGGAAAGCGAGAACATCCTTAAAAGAAATGATCCACAACAAAGTAGAGACTCGAGAAGAAGAAAAGTCTATTCCTCTAATTGTTCTGATAGACACTTTCCATACTCAAGTCGAAAAGGACATTCAAGCAAGGACACAGGTGAAAAGCCCTTTGAATGCAAAATTTGTAAAAAACAATTTAATAATAAATCTAATCACACTATTCATATGCGTATACACACAGGTGAAAAGCCATTTGAATGCAAAATTTGTAAAAAACAATTTTCTGATAAATCTGCTCTTATAAGACATGAGCGAATTCACACAGGTGAAAAGCCTTTTAAATGCGTAATTTGTAAAAAACAATTTAATAATAAATCTAATCACACTATTCATATGCGTATTCACACAGGTGAAAAGCCATTTAAATGCCAATTTTGTAAAAAACAATTTACTCATAAAAATACTTTCATAAATCATATCCCTACACACACAGGTGAAAAGCCATTTGAATGCGAAATTTGTAAAAAACAATTTAGTCAAAAATGGAATCTCACAAAGCATATACGTATACACACAGGTGAAAAGCCATTTAGATGCGAAATTTGTAAAAAACAATTTATTAATAAATCTGATCTCCTAAGGCATGAGCGAATTCACACAAATGAAAAGCCCTATAAATGCGAAATTTGTAAAAAACAATTTAATATTAAATCTAATCACACTATTCATATGCGTATACACACAGGTGAAAAGCTCTTTGAATGCGAAATTTGTAAAAAACAATTTAATATTAAATCTAATCACACTATTCATATGCGTATACACACAGGTGAAAAGCCTTTTGAATGCGAAATTTGTAAAAAACAATTTGCTCAAAAATGTTCTCTCACAAGGCATATGCGTATACACACTGGTGAAAAGCCATTTAGATGCAAAATTTGTAAAAAACAATTTTCTGATAAATCTGCTCTCATAAAGCATGAGCAAATTCACACAGGTGAAAAGCCATTTAAATGCGACTTTTGTAAAAAACAATTTACTCATAAATCTACTTTGACAAATCATATGCTTATACACACAGGTGAAAAGCCATTTGAATGCAAAATTTGTAAAAAAAAATTTAAAGGTAATCTCACAAAGCATATGCGTATACACACAGGTGAAAAGCTCTTTGAATGCGAAATTTGTAAAAAACAATTTAATAATAAATCTAATCACACTATTCATATGCGTATACACACAGGTGAAAAGCCTTTTGAATGCGAAATTTGTAAAAAAAAATTTACTCAAAAATGTAATCTCCCAAATCATATGCGTATTCACACAGGTGAAAAGCCTTTTGAATGCGAAATTTGTAAAAAACAATTTAATAATAAGTCTAATCACACAAATCATATGCGTATTCACACAGGTGAAAAGTCATTTAGATGCGAAATTTGTAAAAAACAATTTATTAATAAATCTGATCTCATAAGGCATAAGCGAATTCACACAGGAGAAAAGCCCTTTGAATGCGAAATTTGCAAAAAACAATTTACTTATATATCTAATCTTATTCAACATATGCATACTCCACATGTATCGACATTAAATAATTAATGCATTTCAAAGTTAAGTTTGGGATTTCTGCTTGATTTAGTTGCTAGATTTTCACCTCGCTGTGACGCTGGCTTTCGTGATAGTTTTTTATACTCTAGGCTTCACTTGATGCCAGCTTTAAAGTTCGCATTTTTAGGTTAACTAAAAACATTGGAGATGCAAAAAGGGGTGCCTTGAATTATTTTTGTTTAAGTGAAATCAAAAAACTTGTCTTATTTACATAAAAGCGAGTAAATATTTTCACTTAAAACCCCTACAGTATTTTATTTGTTTCATATATCCTCGCTTTTGTATAAATAAATTTTTATTTTTGTTTTGTTGGCACAATGTAAATACAATGTTTGGCATCCATTCAAAATGATAAACATATTGGCTTTAGTTCTCCGGAATCAGGAGGAATTCAAGAATTAATAGCATGTATCAAATGTTATAAAGAGTTTTTGGTTTAATTACATCATGGCATTCACAATGTGACGTTTGCCCAATGGATGGAAAAAATGATATGATAGGAGAGGAAATTGAATTTAATTGTGAATGGGCTGCCAGGAAAGAGAAGGAAAGTAATAAGGAAACAAGGAAACTCGAAATTCAAAACAAAAAAAAAAAAGACTGCTCAGAGAAGCAGGGAGACAGACCGAGGGCGATATTGGCAAGTTTCGAAGATATAGAAGAGAAATGGAAGGTTATGAACAGGAGAAAATTATTGAAGGGAACCAAAATGTATTTAGATGAGGACTCATCGAGGGAGGTAAGAGAAAAGAGAAGAAAATTATTGAAAGAAGCCGGAGGGCAAAATAAGTACTCCTAATTGATAAAAGACAAGATAAAGATTGAGGGCACCATATACCGTATTAAATGATTGAAGAGAAAAAATCGAGAGGGATTGGGGGAGACCGGGAATGTGGCGAGAGTAACAAACTTGGTCGGCGAGTGAAGAGGGAACTTATATAACATAAATATGAAACCAGCTGTCAAAGAAAAGGCAAGAGGAGGTATTGCGACTCAGGGCCGATAGTATAACGCTCGGTCAAGTCAACTTTTGACCGCCGGTCAAGTGAACCTCAGTCAACATTTGACCGCAGTCAAATCTAGTTCCGTAGTATAAAAAAAATGAACTTCGGTCCCATGACCGAAGCTCATACCATTGACAAACTCGCCTGTTGCTAACTTCATATTTATTTTGAATTCATTTTTATGATTTTTGAGTTGCTGTCAGCTTGCTGTTTTAAAATTATTGCTAAGATGGCCAAATTTAAACATCAGTAAAGGGGCACATATAAAAATATGGTTAATCTCTAGTGTAATGCAGTGAAACTATGAGTGGGCGCTTGACTAGTTCACTAGTTCGCTCTTCTGACATCAGCTCAAAGTTAATGATTCTTTCGTTCTTTTCATTTGCGCGCGCTATTTGTTTTGTCACTAGTGTCGTTTCGGTTCGCCTTCCTTCGGTCAAAAACCATTCAGTTCGAAGCTATTCGGCAGCCTTCAAAAATAGATTTGCGAGCCCTTCGGGCTCGCAAATTTATTTTTAAAAGCTACCGAATCGCTTCGAACTGAACGGTTTCTGACCGAAGTAAGCCGAACCGAAGCCGAGAATTCCCTAGTTGTTTTTGATTTTTTTTAATCTAAGGAAACCGAACTGCGACCGAAGGGCCGAAACAATTAGGTCGGGACCCCTGCAAGTTGTTTAAAAAAAAAAAAAATTCTTAACAAAACGTAAACTGTCTCGGCAAAAATGGCTAAAGAAGGACGTAAAAAAACAAAACGTAAACTGTCTCGAACGGGGAAGGCCTGAATGCAATTGACTGTATGCAAATATGGCGATGCAAAAAAAAGTAAAATGAAAACTGTCTCGAACGGGGAAGGTCTGATAAAAAAAATAATAATAAGAACGAATCTCAAAAATAAGAACGAAAGAATCACGAACGAAGCACGCCAGCGCTCCCTGGTGGCCAAGCGAGTCCCACTGCATTACACTAGAGATTAGCCAAAAATATAAATAAATCGAAACACCATTGACCAGGGAGGGGGGGTTCTTGATTAAAAATTAGTTATATATGGAGCAACAAAAATTTCCAGAGAACGCAAAAATATTGTAATATTTTTTTTTTTTTTTTTAATTTCAACAAAAAACAATTTACAAATATAATACAAAAAAAAATGGTATTATTTTATTTTGGCATCTTTCTCATTTGAGTGAATTTTTTTTTAGTTGATTGCTGTCAAAAAACACGTTTAGCCACTATCAATTATAGTTTATAATATATATTCCGTCAAATCCGATTTGTCGACTCCTCACAATCAGGCAATCATATCAAACATAATAGTAGACACGATTACAAATATATTATTTTATTCGAATAACTTTTCTTTTTAAAAGAAAAAAAAAAAAAAAAAAAAAAAAAAAAAAAAATGGATAGAAAAAGGCCTGAGGACTAAAGCTTTTTGCTAAAAAATAAATAATATATATAATAATATTATTTTTTATTTATTAATATTTATTCCCTTATTATTAATATAAAATTTATTATTATTATTTTGTGAATATTTATATAATTTTAAAATTTTACCAACATTACTAACTATTATTTATACTTTAAATTAAAATATATTGTCAATTTTATAATAAACTGTATTTTTACTTTGTTTGGTATTTATATTTTTGTTTATGTATTTAAAAATACGTGATCACCTATGGCCAGCTGTCAAAATTGGCTATTTGAACTCCGGTCAAAAATTTGACTGGCCGAATTCGGCCGGTCAAGTTGAACCTCGGTCAAAGCTGATTTGACTGGCGGTCAAGTTTTATACTACGCAATTCTCGGTCAAATCGCCTGTTGACCGAGGTTCAAACTTTGAACTAGCTTTATACTATCGGCCCTCAGTGTTAATGTACGGAGTGGAAATAGAGGGAGATGATAGAAAGGGTCCAGGGTCAATATATAATATGATTACAGGGCTAATGAGAAGTACGCCAGACTGGGAGCTGGGAAGATCAAGACTGGGTGAGGTAAAACATTACGAAGAATATTAAAATATATAATCAAAATAAAGATTCAAGATGCCCGAAGATATGCTTTAAGGAATTAATAAGAGGATTGGAAAACGGACTTGGAACACCATGGGTAAAGGAGATGAAGTGGAGGATTGAAGGAAAGGAAGAAGCAATAACGAGAATGAGAAGAATGGCAGAAAGCGTTTGGAAAGGTTCCTTGGGAAGAGGTGGAGGATGCGGAGGTGAGAAGGAGACTTATGACCACTGCAAGAGGAACATTAGGTATCATTTTAATGGCAGGTGTCAAAGGTTAACGGGGAAAATTACCAAAGAGACATTAAATTTAATACAACAAATAGATGATAGCTAAAAGATATTAATGTAAATAAAAGCACTATTTGCAAATGAATTGTAACATAACTCATAAGACAAGTTAAATTTAGGAAGTTGCAAGAGACAGTTGACATATGTTGGAAGTTTACTTCTTTTTTGAGCTTGATCTTTAAGCAAATTATTATAAATTTCATTTCAAGATCTTTTTTATAAGAGATATATTATAAGGTTCAAGACAATTGTACTATTATTAAAATTTCACTCACGATATAATTCAAAGTCAGGAAGAAAGAATTTTTGGTAGGTGAACTCACAATATTGCCTTTAAATAAAAAAAAATTAAAAAGGTTTTTTTTAATCTATCTGTTGCATGTTGTTGCAGCCAAAATCAATAATAATTTTAAACATTTCAAATTTGAAGCCAATTGCAAAGTGTAGGGCAAGTCCCTAACAGATGGCGTATACTGTCCATAAAAATTGCGAGCTTTATGGCCTCAGCCCAGGACAAAGGAGTCTCGAACGAGGCCCTTCGCCCTGTCAGCAGTCAGTTGGAGTCCAGCCTCTGTCTTTGTAACTACTTGAGAAGACACCGACTCTCTCTCTCTCTCTCTCTCTTTGTTTGCCCATCTGGCAAACATTTTAGCTGGTTTCGATTGTATACGAAACTAGAGGGTCCATGTGGACTCCTTGTTAATTGGCGATTAATTTGCTAATTTAAATCTCTATTGTTTATAACTTTAATATAAACAATACCACATTGACTAAGTAGTCACTATTAATTAATCCGAGAGAGAGAAATAAAATTATAATTTATATTATAATTTTGATCTGTTTGATCAACCAATATTCGCCACCTGGCAATCATATGAACTCTTTGTTCACCTCGGCTCCCTGACTGGAGGAAGCCAATTTCTTTGTCCTGGGAGACATCAGGCCGACATATTCCTTTGTCTCGGGGACATTCGGCCGCACGCTGTTCAACATTTCGACATCCTTTGTTTGATAAGTGACATTTGTTTTTTTATCCATCTTTTCTTTATCTTATGTTGGAAAGAAGTATTTTTTACACTCGCTCAACAATGGATCATCCAATACACAGTCCCTATGTTTATATTGACTCTTATATTTGTTTACTAATAACGTGTTGTATTTCTCAATTTATATTAATTAAAGTAATTCTATTTAAACTAAAACGTACCAATTATTAATAAATTACATAATCTAATAGGTTATGGGCCCAGAATAATCAAAGTTGTCGAGCGTATCAAGTATAAATATAAAAAATAAAAAAAATAAATAAAATATATAAAAAATGGCTGTATCAATTTCAAATACAAGAATTGAACCGCTAAATAAAAACAATTATGATACGTGGAGCATCCAAGCCCAAGCGATTCTAATCAGAAATGGTTTATGGGAATACGTTTCGGGTGAAAAGAAAATTCCTGAAAAAGATGATGAAAAGAAAATTTGGGAAAAATTGGATTTGAACGCTCGTTCCGAATTAGTTCTCATAATCTCTCCAAGTGAGTTGAAACAAATAAAAAAATGCTCTACATCCAAAGACGTTTGGGACACTCTCAAAAATACATTCCAAAGTAAAGGCCCTGCTCGAAAGGCAACATTACTAAAAAATCTTATACTTCAGAAAATGAAAGATGAACAAGATGTGAGAGAACATTTGAACCACTTCATGGATACGGTAGATAAACTCCAGTCAATGGACATAAACATTAATGAAGATCTACTAAGTATAATGATGTTATATAGCTTACCTACTTCTTATGAAAATTTTAGAGTAGCTATTGAATCCAGGGATACATTGCCAAAGCCAGAAGAATTAAAAATAAAAATAATTGAAGAGTCAAATGCAAGAAACAAAAATGAAATAACTAAAAAACCAGAAGAAGACGCTTTTTATAGCAAAAATTACAAAAAGCATTTTAACTATAAAAAACATTATTGGAACAAAAATGAACACGATAAAACAAACACAAAAAACTTGTATAGCTGTCGGAAATGTGGAAAAACTAATCACAAAACTGAAAACTGTTGGTTCAAAAATCCTAACAAATCAAATGAGTCAACATTTAACATTGAAGAAAGCTTATCAATGAATGAAGAAGGACATTTTTCAAGCTTGTCTCAGGAAAAATCCTCAACATGGTGTTTGGACAGCGGCAGCACCTCTCATATGTGTTCTGAAAAAGAAAAATTTATAAACTTAAATCAAGATAACTTCGGAAAGCTGAAACTAGCTGCTGAAGATAGAACAATTCCAATAAAAGCAAAGGGAAAGGTTAAAATAAAAATTCCACAAGAACAAACAATAAATTTAACTGAAACATTATTTGTTCCAGAATTGAATAAAAATCTTATATCAGTTGGAAAAATCACTGAAAAAGGATACAACGTTCTCTTCAAAAAGAATGAAGCTTTAGTTTTTGATGGAAACAAAGAAATAATTATGAAAGCGAATAAGAAAAATGAACTCTATTATGTAGAAGAGAAAAAATCAAAAGAAGAAACAGCAAATATTTTAAAAGAATCAATAATAAGTCAATGGCACCGAAAGCTTGGACATCTGAATGAAACGGATTTGAAAATTTTGAAAAATAAAAATTTATTAAACGGCTTAGAATTTGAAGAAAATGAAACATTGGGCGAATGCGAGACCTGCATAAAAGGAAAATTCTCAAAATTACCCTTCAAAACAAGAGAAAATGCTAAAAAGGTAGAAACTCTTGAAATAATTCATAGCGACATATGTGGTCCATTCAGAGTCAAAACACCTGGTGGAGCCAGATATTTTATTACCTTTATTGATGAGAACACTAGGTATGGTAGAGTAACATTCTTAAAACATAAAGATGAAGCATTACAAGCTTTTATTGATTACAAAAATGAAGTAGAAAATTTTACTTGCAAAAGAATAAAATTCCTCCAAACCGATAATGGAACTGAATACTGCAACAATGAA
This sequence comes from Euborellia annulipes, assembly GCA_023213315.1. Classification (NCBI taxonomy): domain Eukaryota; kingdom Metazoa; phylum Arthropoda; class Insecta; order Dermaptera; family Anisolabididae; genus Euborellia; species Euborellia annulipes. The sequence continues at coordinate 18,499 of JAKCPI010025331.1, read as the reverse complement.
TTTAATAAATTTTTAAAAAATTCTGGAATACAAAGAAGACTTTCCGTTCCAAGGACTCCAGAACAAAACGGCCTTGCAGAAAGAAAAAAACAGAACTTTATTGGACATGGCCAGATGTTTATTGATAGAATCAAATGCGCCAATGTACTTATGGGCTGAAGCAATACATACGGCAAATTACCTAAGAAATAGATGCCCAACCAAGAAAATAAATGAAACTCCATTTGAAAGATGGGTTGGAAGAAAACCTTCAGCAAGACATCTTCACATGTTTGGTTTAAAAGCATTTATTTTAAATAAAGATCCTCAAAAAGGAAAATTTTCTCATCGCTCTATTGGGATCTATGGGAGAGGCGTGGCTTCACCTGGTGGCAAAAAATGAACTAGCCATTGTAGGATTGAATGGCTGAGCTGATACGCAAGTACTCGTGTTTTATGAGACAAAAAGTTTAATTAAAAATAAAAAATGGGTGTGACGGTACAGGAAATTTGTAGGTTTTCTTCTGCCACACTTACTAATAGAAATTTTATTTGTGGAGATAATATTATTGATATTGGTCATGTTTTAAAGTGAGTAATAGTAATGACAATTTCAATGACAGACCAAATTCTTGCTTTCTGTTTACAAACAACAAGTTTACGAGAAGAATTTCATGAAATAAATGATCAAATTTCATAATAATAATAACAATTGGGATGGATGCTCGTATAAGGCTGGATTAGGAAGTACCTGTAAGCACATTTGGGGCTGTACTTTTATTCTGTAACCGCTATTTATGATATCTGATATGATGTTAGCCAAAAAGTGTTGGAAATATTTTATTGTAATAATAAATACAAGATAATTAAATGATAAATTAACTAAAAAATTAATACCGGTAATTAAATATAAAATTAATAATTTTTTTTTTTGTACTTACAAAAATAATTTAGAAGATTTAAAAAATATCACGTGTACAGACAAAAAATGTGTTTGGAGTGCACCACATAAATCAGCTCTTAAAAAAATACGATATGAGAGGCCTTTGCTCGAGCACAATTGTTTTGGAGAAAAACAAGAAAAAGATAGAGGCAAAAATTAAAAAGAAGGCTTCTAAATCTGATAGATTGATTCTTCTACAATAAAATTATTTATAATTTTCACTATACTGTCTTTTTTTTTGGAAAAGAATGAAATCGAACTGTTTCATGCTTAGATGCATGACTTTTACACCCATAAACACAAAGTAGATACACATTGCTTTTATTTTTATAAGGAGAAAATTTCATATTTGTGAATATTTCAGTGTATGTATGTATTATTTATTAATCTAACAATAATGTTTACTCGTGGGTTATAACTTTTTTTTTAATTAATACAATTATATCAGATGTTTAAATGTTCTTGTCCCTTATATCACGTTAAGCATATGAAGGTTTATCCTACAATGGCTAGTTCGACTTTAAGCCACCAGGTAGCGTATTGAAATGCTAAAGATCCCAATAGAAGGAGTATTTGTTGGTTACTCAGAAACTTCAAAAGCCTTCAGAATTTGGGTACCTCAACTTAGAAAAATAGTAATATCTCGAGACGTGAAAATATTGTCTCAAATGTACTACAATTCAAATGAGAAAAATGAAAATTATGAATTATTAAACAATGAAAAATGTGAAGAATACAAACCAGAAATTTTAAAATTACAAAAAATAAGTGAAAATAAAGAAATTACAGAAAATTTAAATAGCCAAGATGAACCGAGAAATGAATTTGATAATAATTTAGAAAATCAAGAGGAAAATGAAAATATAGAAAATCAAGAAATAAACGAAGATAATCAAGAAAATCAAGAAATAAACGAAAATAATCAGGAAAATCAAATTTTAAATGAAAATAATGAAAATGGAATTAGTTTAAGACCAAGAAGTCAAATAAAGCCACCTAGATGGAGATTAGATTATAGTATGGAAATTGATGAAGAGACAGAATTATCAGCTATGTGTGGAATAAATGATTTTGATTATGAAAATAATGATGAATATCCTGAAGAATGGCATGGTGCAATAAAGGAAGAAATCAAGTCACATTTAAAAAATGATACATGGAGAATAGAAAATAGGCCAAAGGATAAAAATGTTGTTGGTTGCAAAATGATCATGAAAAATAAATATAGATCTGATGGACAGCTCGAAAGAAAGAAAGCTCGGCTAGTTGCAAAAGGGTTCTCACAACAATATGGGCTCGATTACCAAGAAACCTTTGCACCTGTAGCAAAACTCAAGTCAATCAGATTGTTGCTAGGAATAGCAGTAGAAAGAAATTTGAGAATATGTCAATTAGACGTAACTACAGCATTTCTTAATGGTGACATAGAGGAAGAAATATTTATAAGCAAGCCAAAGCACTTAGAAAAATTCATTCAACAAATAATGCTGGAAGAAGCAGAAGAAACTCCTCTATTCAAGAAAGCAAAAAAGGTACTGGAAGATTTACGAAGTTCAGGAGAAGAAAAAGTATGTCGACTTCAAAAAGCTCTATACGGCTTAAAACAAGCTAGTCGTCAATGGTTCGTAAAATTAGATTTACACTTAAAAGAACTTGGTTTTAGACCTTCTCAAGCCCTAGACATTCTTATCTAAGAAGTCAAATTGGACTGTTAGAAGAAGAGTCCTAATATGCTCGTGAGGGGGAGTGTTGGAAAGAAGTATTTTTTACACTCGCTCAACAATGGATCATCCAATACACAGTCCCTATGTTTATATTGACTCTTATATTTGTTTACTAATAACGTGTTGTATTTCTCAATTTATATTAATTAAAGTAATTCTATTTAAACTAAAACGTACCAATTATTAATAAATTACATAATCTAATATCTTAATACTGATTTTTGGATTCTGAACATTCATTTTTAATAATTTAGTCAAATAATTTAGTAAAGTAAGTGTCATTGATTGACCCTTATTTCACTAATGTTAATTAATGACCTATTTGTCATTGTTTATTTTTCTTTATATTTTGTCTTAAAATTTAATTTGGTTCCAATATTCTCTTTTATGATTTAATAATTTGAATAATTTAATTTAATTCTGGAATTCCAAATAATCTATTTTTCCTTGTACTTTTTGTTTATAATATTTTATTATTTTATTTTTGCATGTGCTCTATTATTTTGTTTCATTTTCATATTTTTACACCTAAGTTTCCATATTTATTTATACTTTAGTTGTGTTGGAAAGTGCTATTTGGAGAGACACCCCCCTTTGTGTGCCCTATAATGACACCCCAATAAATCGTTGTTATTTTTCTTTTGTTAAAACTTTGTTTTAATTGGTGACCCCGTTTTTTTAATTTTATTTTTTCAGACATTTGTTTATTATTTATTATAGTTTTTATTTAATTCCTCAAGAAGGTGGGGACTTATTTATTAGATACAAATAGGTCTCAGCTTCACTATATAGATAGTTGTGACGGATACCTTACTTGCCGTAGGCAGTATAAACTTCCACCCAGTGGATGCAAAATTCCCATTGGCCACAACACATGTGTATCAGGGCCGGAACTAGGAGATTTTTAGGGGGGAGGGGCCCGCCCCCTTAAAATTTTCTATACAAAATTCATATCATTTTTTTCTTATTTTTAGTAAATCTTTCTTTAATTGCCGCCCGGGGCCCTTGACCTCCACTGCCCCCCCCTAGATCCGGCCCTGATGTGTATGTATATTTAAAGAATTGGTGATTATAAAAATGTACAGACAATTGTATTCATTCATGTTTCTACTTTATTTAATTTTTTTCTACCATTGTAAGAATATATATATATAAAATTTTCTTGTAAAAAATTATTTAACTTATCAATAACGCATGTTATAAATTAATAAAAATCTGGTGTGACTGGCGCACAGCACACAACTTTCTCTTACCTTCGGTAATCGAAAGTTGTGTACTGTGCTTGTCTCACCAGATTTTTTGTGTCGACATGTATTTAGTTTCCGACAGTACGGTACATTCGATTTTCAAGATGTAAAATTTATAAGTATGGCGAAATATTTATATTTTGTTACCATGGCAACCATTTCTCCTATCTTTTCTATGGAGTACAAGAGTAAAGTGGTCTTCAGAAGTTTTCAATCACAAAATGAGAATATACATTTTAAAGAGAATCTAAAAAATAATTGATTTTTGAATTTTAAAAAAAATCGTTGGAGCAAATTTTGAGAAAATCGAAAAAAACTGAAAAAGTGAATCAGTAAAGTACTAGTACTTTTGGTCGATTTTGTTCAAAAGCTTCGTGTCACGTCCCATGGGGGTGCCTAGCTTAAATATAAAATTTCAACTTCCTAGGTCTTTTCGTTCTTGAGATATCTTGTTCACAGACACACAGACAGACAGACACACAGACAGACAGACACACAGACACACAGACAGACAGACCATGTCGCGAAAACCACTTTTTTGGATTCAGGAGACCTCAAAACGTGAAGATCCATCAAAATCTCGACATCGAATTTTTGACATGAATCCAATACTTTCTCTCTATATATATATTACATATATACATAGGTAAGAGAAAGTAATAATAATAATAATAATAATAATGCTTTATTCATTTAAAAAAAATTTTTTTTTACAATTAATACATTGTTAAATTAAATATTTTAAAAGCTTGTTGTAAATTATTGTTGCAGATCTGTTGATGGTCTCTTGGTAGACCGAAACTGGTAGTGTATTGTGCTATTAATAAAAAAATTGTTTTAATTTTTTTAAAATACTTGCTTGAAAATCAAGCTCAAAAAGAAGTAAACTCAGTGGCGTACCGAGGGGGGGGTCCGCCCCAGGCTCCGAGCTGGCATAGGCCCCCATATATTTATAAAAAAAAAATTTATGAAAATTTATCTTTGAGAGGCTCTGACCCCTTGGGGTTCAGGTATATACGGTATTTTAAAAATATTTTTGGGTATGGAGGAGAGAGATATTTAAAGATGAGCACCCCCCCCACCAAAAAAAAAAAAATCAATATAAGGCCCCCTCTTCTAGTGCCGCCCCAGGCCCCAAACTGCCTCGGTACGCCTCTGAGTAAACTTCCAACATTTGTTAGTCATAAGACAAGAAGGTTGTACCCCAGGAACCCGTGTACGAGTGTACACAGTATGAAAATATAAACAGCAAAATTAAGAGAACTTTTTATTACAAGTTCAAGAGAATTGAATGTCAGACCTGCGAGGGGCACTGAAAATATTCATTCAAAGCGTCAAACCCCCTGCTGAGATCCCTAAAACAAAAAATATTCTTTACTATGCCTATTCTTATAATATAAATAATTTAAACAAATATCAGTCTACTTATATATGTTAAGCTTTTTTTTTGTAACAAGATGTACAAGCTCAAAACCCAAATAGGGTAAGAGCCTATTAATTTATAAATAAATAATGAATAATAACACTAGTCGGCAAAATGAAATTTTTTTTCGTGCCCCGACAAAATTCCTTCAGTTTCTTAGATAAAAAGACCTCCTGAATCCAAATATGACCTTCATTTTCCCCCACCACGTACCATTTTCAGGTGGACAGCCCCCTACTTATTTCCACCCCTTTTCGTTAATTTTAGGGCCATGAATTAAATTTGGAGGGAGGAAAAGAAATTATTTCTTCTGAATGTCTAAAGAGGTGAAAAGTTCAAAAACATGAACATTTGGATCCAAGGGGGGGTGTGGGGGAGGATTTTGCCCCTTAATTGCCAAAAAATCATTAAAATTGATCGATTTTTATTGAATTTTTCGCCCTTTTTTTCACTGATTGAAAAAAATCTGGTGTGACAAGCACAGATCACATCTTTTCATTACCGAAGGTAAGAGAAAGTTATATGCTGTACGGCCAGCCACACAGATTTTTTTTTTTTTCTTCAAATAATGCCTTGTATTATTTGACCAATAGCAGAGCAGCATTGATGTCACGTGACACTATTGTTTCGCTAGTTCCACACTAGTAGCCGGCGTCGCCACCTTCAGTATGAGCTCCACGGTCAGTGAAGAAGCGTGCAAAAGACATCATCTCTCTCCGCTCCCGCCTGATTAACAAGCAAAGCGCCCGAGGATGCAATCTCGACAACTGATCCACGATGTCTTTTCTCCACGATTATTTCCCGCCGACCTCCAACCTTATCTTCACTTTCCTAGGTATTTATTTTCCTTTTTAATCCTTTTCATTTTTATTACATAATCGTAAAAAGAATGAATTAAATATAGAATGAAAATTATTTTATTATTAATTATTTTGAATATGCTTTTTTTGTTTTATAAGTATCCTCCAAAATACTAAAATAATATCAAATTAAAAAGATAATTTAACATGAGTGTGAGTAAATAGATAATTTTTTTCATCAAAATTGATGGAGATGATTCTAGAAACCTCTGCATATGAGAGTGTCGGGATAAGAGTAACTATGGTGTTTTCGTTCTCTTTCTCGGTGCAAAAGTAGCGCTCTACTTTATCTCTTTCTCGGCCATTCATGTGTTGTTGGCTGATTGTCGTTCGATTTGTTCATCTTCAGAGATTTATATTTGTTTTCTATTATTAGATTTATTTTTATTCGTTTTTTTACAAGTCTAGTTAATTTTATATTTTAAACAATATTAGGTGAGATTTTTTAATTTATTATTCTTATTTTATTTTTAATGCCTAATTACATCTAAAAAATTTCTATATTTTCTCCTAAATTTGTATGAATTCAAATAGAGATTGAATTATATAAATTAAAAACCCATTATTTATGATCCCATAAGTATATTATAAAATCTGGTGTGATTGACCGCACGGCACACAATTTTCTCTTACTTTTGTTAATCGAAACGCTATCGTTATAAAAAAACAAACAAAATATTTCAATTTTACTCAAAGAAGATTAAGATTAAAATATGAATTTTTTCTAAAAATCGAAACGACACTTAAGACTACGGGAACTTGTTAGTTGGGAACTCATCAAATTCAGTCAAGGGCGGGCGGATACAAGGGGGTGGGGGGAAGGGGGCTATATAAAAAAGGGTTTCGAATTTTGGGGAAAGGGAGAGAATTTTGATGAAATTTTCCATGTTTATAAATTTTACATCTTGAATTCTAAACTGTGGTCCATCCCAAGATTCGAGCGTTTTTTTTTCTTTTTCTTGTTTTTTTTGTCCATTTCTCTCTTCGAGAGCTGTGCCTGGATGAGAGCTCGCTGCTGACGTGGTCAGTTTGTCAATATTTTTTATAAACAAATGTCATTCATCGATTGTACACTAAGAGGGGCTAATAAGCCCTATGTACATGGACTATAATAAATAAAAAATAAATAAAATAAATAATTTAGCTTACTGTCGGAAACTAAATATATCACCTGCTGAGAATCCTAGTGGCCAAAGTTGGAAAATTCAATTTTTGAGTTATGCCTATAGCAGTAGTGTATCCAGGTGGGGGCGAAGGGGGCGCCCCCCCGCCCCAGGGGGATCGAGCATTTGGCGCCCCTAGCGCATCCACTTTTTTCCCAAAATCTCCGTTTTTTTTTTTTTTTTTTTTTAATTTCATAATAAATTCATTTTATATCACAAATCCGGAGAAAAATTACAATAAAAAGCCCGAACGAGATTCGAAGAGGCCTACTAAAAAAAAAAAAAAAGGTCGAACGAAAAACGGCGCCCCAGTTGAGCTTCGCCCCCTCCGCCCTCAAAGGCTAGTTACGCCGCTATATATATATATATATATCATAGGCATGAAATAAAAGCTTTTATCCTGCTCTTTCAGGCGGCTGGTTATTTACAGTTATTTACAGGATAGTTATTTACTCGTAAATGATAATCTCCATATGGATTTTGCTCCCTTAATTATCATATTTTTAAAACCTGATAGAAATCAACGTCGAAATTTTTTAAGGCGATCAATAAATTGTGTTGACAGTATAATTAGAATGTAATCTCCTCCGAGGAGTCGCTCGCAAAATGCTCATTTCTAATGCATAGACATCTTTTTCTAATCTCGCTCTCAACCTGCCATTTATTTATTTATCAGATGGGATTAAATGTCAACATTCCTAACATCTTTTCAACATCACTATTATTATTATGAATGTTATTTTAATATTTTATCATTAAGTTTTATCAGTTGGCAATAGCATTACTGTAAATAATAAAGAAGTTTCAATATTTTATCATAGGCGTAGCCAGGGGGGGGTTTGGGGGTTCAACCCCCCCTCATGGGACCCTAGTCATGACTAGATATTTAATACAAATTATATTTCATATAGGGTAAGAGAAAGTAAAATATAATAATTTATTCTAGCCAAAAAAACAAGCCAAAATGATTTATAAATACCCTAAAATAATCTTAAATTTTTGAAAAAAATTTCTTGATCCCCCCATCAAAAACTTCTGGCTACGCCAATGTATTTTATTATTTTAAAAAATATTGTGCAGGAAATTCAAGAGCTTAATTAAGTTAAAAAAAAAAGAAATTTCTATATAAAATGTTTCTCATTTTATAAAGTTAAAAATTTCTTTTTTACTTTCACAAACCCTATATATGAAATATAAGAGAGAGAAAGTATTGCGATCATGCAAAAATTCGATGTCGAGGTTTTGATGGATATACATGTTTTGAGGTCCCCTGAGTCCGCTAAAAAAGTGGGTCCCGCAAATTGGTCTTTGTGTGTGTGTGTGTGTGTGTGTCGTCTGTGTGTGTAACGATTTTTTTAGCATGAAGGAGTTGAGCTAAGCCGGATTGAAATTTTATATTTAACTTAGGTACCTTTGAAGAATCTCAAAATAAGCTTTTGAACAAATCGGCCAAAAAGTACTAGTACTTTACTGATGTACTTTTTCAGTTTTTTTCGATTTTCTCAAAATTCCCTCCAAGGATTTTTTTTAAATTCAAAAATCAATTATTTTTTAGATGCTCTTTAAAATGTATATTCTCATTTTGCCGTTGAAATCTTCTGAAGACCACTTTACTCTTGTGCTTCATAGGAAAGATAGAACTGGTTGCCATGGTAACGGAATTTAAATCTTTTTCTTTTTATTAGATTAAAAATCAATTATTATTTAAATTCCCATTTTTTTTTCTGTCTTTAATTGTTTCCGGGAAAACATATATCACTCTCTCTCTCTCTCTCTCACTCTCTTGCAAACATTATCGCCTGTCTCTCTGCCTTCTCTCATAGGCCTAATGTTAATTTCCTATAGGAATTTGTATGTTAATTTTGATTCAAAAGGGGGTCCCCTTTAGAACTTTTTACGCATTTAAAATTTTTTTTTCCAATTCTTATGAAATTTTGTATTTATTTACGATTCTATATTGTGTATAAAATGTCCAAATATGAGATTAAAATTTTGAAAAATAACCATAGTTTATTTGAAGCAGTCAACATTTAAAATGCAAGTTTGAAACTAAGGTGCTATCGGAAACTAAATATATCTCGACACAAAAAATCTGGTGTGACTTTAGCACGGTGCACAACTTTCTCTTACCGAAGGGTAAGAGAAAGTTGTGCGCTGTGCGCCAGTCACACCAGATTTTCTAACAATGTAATAATCTTACATTAGATATCGCTCTGTACCTAAATCATTCACAGTTGCATTACATTCAATAAAATTTATAAAAATGTATAATAAAATCAGCCATTTTTAACATTTATAAAATTAACGCCAAAGTAAGTTCATTGCAATAGCGTCATAATTCAAAAATCGCCCTTATGAGTTAGTGGTACTGTAAGTACAAGTAAAAAAAAAGCTCTATTATCTGGCAGAGTAACATATCTGAGCTTTTTTTTCAAACTCTCAGCATAATATCTAATTTTTTTGAATCGCAAATTTTTTTTAAACTCCTTTGTTTACTTCAAAACAGTAGCCTTATATTTCAGTTAAAATAATATTAAAAAAAATTTTAAAACAACGCTTTTATATATGTACTAAAAAGAGTAAAATAATTTTGTACAAGTTCTTTAAATTTATATTAAAAATAAATATATGTTACTAAAACTAAAAGCGTTGGGCGCGCAAATTTTAAGTGGCTAATGTATGAATATGTTTTATGAATCCATTATATACCTTTGGCCGTGGCGGGTAGTTAATCCAAATAGATACGCGGCAAGACCAAAGTAACCCGAACCTATTGTACCTGGTATATATAGATTAATTATCTTACCTTTCATGGCTTTTCTCGGAATGACGGATCGGTGAAAGGATAATGGAATCCTCTGCAATGGAAATTGAGAGAGATTGTAAATTTGCGCGCCCAACGCTTTTAGTTTTAGTAACATATATTTATTTTTAATATAAATTTAAAGAACAGCAGAAATTTACAGCCACCTTATCTTATATCAATAAATTTAAAGAACTTGAACAAAATTATTTTACTCTTTTTAGTACAAATATAAAAGCGTTGTTTTTAAATTTTTTTTTTTTTGGATCTTCTGAAAAAATAGAAATTTTGAGTTATGACCCTCTTGCAGCAAATGAGCGATATATATGTGGGAAGATAAGTTTTTTTGGGTTAAGTCGCGTGGGATGTTGAGATATTTAGTGATAATTTGTAAAAACAAAGAGAAAAAGTAAAAATAAAATTGTTGAGATGGTGTGCATTATTTTAAATGAAAATTGTAACTGATTTAACTTTATTTATTTCTAACAATTCATGTTTAATTTAATTGATAAATAATGTAATATTAAATTAATTGGATTGCTCTCTAATATTTTAAACAAAATATATCTTTCTGCCTTTCTTAATTATTTTTATTCTGCTTTAGAGCCTTTATATTAATAGTCTTGACTTGTTTATCATCATCCAGCCCAAATGGACCCCATCGCCGTTCATTCACAATTGCTTAGGATTTAAAAATTAAGACTATCAATAACAACGAGACCAGATCAAAAGTAATGTTAAAATTCATGCCGAATTAATAAAAAAAAAAAAAAAAAAAGAAGAAAGTCCCCTCCATCCACTGGGCGGAGTATTTCACACATGCCTTTCGCTTTAATTTGAAATATTATTATTATATATTCATAGGAACAAAATTATCTATTCAATAGCTAAATTGAAAAGATACAAATGATATAACTAAATTTGAATGAAATTCTAATCTTGATTCAATATTTGGGCGTATCTAGTTAATATTAGAGAGGTACCTTTTTGCTTTGTGTTATTCCCATCCAACTTCCAGCATCGTCTATTCTTGCTTGCCTGTCTCTGACTGTTCTTCTGAGCCCGTATCTTTTAACAAAAGACAAAATATTTTTTTTTTTTCACACTCACACTCACACACACATTCACACTGTCTTTTCGGCAACTTAGGCCATTTAAGACATTTACGATATCCGTTATTATTAAATTATATATATTGGGGCAGTCTTATTTAAGCCATTTGGTATCCAATTGGTTAAATAAAATCATCGACTCCTGGGGTCCGAACCCGCGACGTTTGGTATATGAGGTTAGCACGCTAACCTCTCCCATCCCCGAGGCGACAAAATATTGATTATATTTTTATTTTCTCCTTTCTCCATTATTACTACATTAAAAAATGTATTATCACTTACTTTTTTTGGGTTTTTTCTTTCTCCATTGTAATTTAGATGGAAAAATCTTGCGCCTGACCTATTCTGATTGAGATAACTAAAGGAATTAATTAAATAGAGTTGAAAATATGTTTAATAATTTTAATGATAATTGTTTATTTATTTATTTTTTTTTTAAATAATGAACTATAAAGGAGCTTACTTCATGATAATTAAAAAAAAAAAAAAAAACCAAAGAATAATTTTTTTTTTATAAATATAAGATGAACCATCATTATGGTAGTTTTTAATTATAGGACAAGTTCTTTAAAATATTTTTGTAATTTTTTAATCTAAAACAGAACTGACCTTCATTAACCGAAGGTCTCGAGCCGCCTCTTTCTCGGACAAGTCGGATCTCTACACGTTCTTGAAAATATTTTTGACAGTGGCGGATCATAAGCAAGGCGCGGTGCAGACCCCTCGAATACGGGGGCCCCCAAAATTGATTATCGTTTTAATTTTGATCGTGATATAAAATTTCATTTCATTTTTATAAAAAATTGATCAATTGACTTATGAAAAGAGCATCGACCCTCCAAGTTTGGAAACTTCTGATAAAGACGATAAATCCCTAAATTGTTAGTAGCCAAGAGATCAAATAATAATTGTGGCTAAAAAAGTTGATATTCTTAAGTATAACAAACTCAAGGTTTTTTTCTAAAAAAAAAAGTCAGTGAATACTATTAATTCAATATGAAGTTAGCTCCTTTATCGTTCAATATTTTTAAAAATAAACAATTGTCATTAAAATTATTAATCTTTTTTTTCAACTCTATTTAATTAATTTCTCTAGTTATCACAACCAGTATAGGTCAGGCGCAAGATTTAAATTACAATGTAGAAAGAAAAAAAACCCAATAACTTGCCTGTTTATAATTAAGGCATTGTTAGAAACACAATAGTGAATATAGTCACGTAATTACTAAAATCATGCATACCACATATATAGAATCAAAAAATACGGTGGGGAGTTATACAATCAATACTCCATGAAGTACACACACCACTTCCAATGATGTAATTTATATATTCGCCTGCGCGCGCGTATGTAATTAACGTTGATATCTTAATGCGTTGCAAATAGACGATAAATTATTTAGAGCGCAATGCTTGCGGGCAAATGGGCAAATTTTCCCTTAAATAATAATTACCGATCATGAAGAAAAAAAAAAAAAAAAAAAAAAAACTTTCACTGGTAGGGAGGGGGGGGGGGGTCATATTTGTTTCCTTGTTATTGTAAACAGCATTCATTGGTGGTGTCGATTACCCAATGGAATCTCTCCGCTAGTAGCTAGAGCTAGTCACCCACCCACCCACCCACGCTCTCTCTATTGCTTACTTCCCGAAAAGAAAGTGGTTCAAACATTAAATAAATGATAAATTAGTAGATTCATAATTTTAAGGTGAAGGAGGACATGTTTTTTGTTTTTTTTTTGTCATCAAAAAAATTAGGTCAAATTCTAGCCAATCAGAAAACTTGTTTAATATCATTGGTCCCTTTGCCAAGTGTCTGACTGTCTGTCTGCCTCGTTCATTTTCTCTTATAATAATGGCATATTAATTTAAAAAAATTTAAAGTAAGTTTAGATGATTTAACTGTCAAATAGTTGAGCACTCTTGCAAAAGATGGCAGGCTAGTCTAACAGCTCGGAACGTTTTTGAAGAGATTAAAAAGGGAATGAGGACGCAATCGGGGAGAGTAGGCCTATCTCCTCGCAAAATTAAAAAATAAAAATCTCTATATATTATATAATTCGATGTCTGTTCGTCCGTCCGTCTGTCATGCTCTATTTAGGCAACTTCCCGTTGGAATTTTGAAATGAAATTTTATATGCATAAAGAGGACCTTCTAGGGATTACAGAAAAATTATTTTCATCCCGAAATTCTTATAACTTTTTGAGTTATTAATTCTGAAAGTTACGATTTCTCCCATAGGAAATGTATAGAGAAATATTTATGTATTCTTTTCATTTGTGTATTCCATGAATGTAATAATCAGGAAAAGGCGAGGGTCCGAAGCAGGCGGGCCCGAGCCAGTTGAGGGGGTTCCAGAGGGACGAAACTCCCCTGTCTAGACATCAAGCTTCTCATAATTAAGAAAAAGGCGAGGGTCCGCCGCAGAAGGGTCCGAGCCAGCTGAAGGGAGTCCCCGGCTAGGCGCGGAGCCCGCCGATTGCTGTCATCAAAGATGACCCTTAAGTATTACATTTCACACCTCTAGCTCATTGGGAAGTGTCCTAAACAAACAAAGACTAAAAGTTGGTGACCTTGAAAGAGTAAGTTAACTTCACTCCTCCTACTCCATAAGATATCGTAAGGGCGAGTGTTAGATAAAATGAACAAATCTTATTTAATAATATTTTGTTATACGCTTTATATTAATAAAAAGAAACCACCTCAGAGGTTTTGGCTCTCAACTTCATTCATTCATTCGTTCAGCTAGCGCCTTGAGCATAGGCAACCCAATTGCTTAGCTGTCGGTTTTGTCGTCTTTTCCCCTTCAATTGCAATCAAATAAGATTAATTTTTGGGGTCTCGCTGGTGTAGCCGGCTAGGGTGTCGGCTTTCTACAAAGAAGATCCCAGTTCAAATCCTGGTCGTGAGGGATTTTTCATTAAATAAAAATATTTATTTATTGTAAACAAATCCACAAGCAGGCACTGGATTTGAATATTGGATTTCACCACAATAGCCCCCAGGCAACTCTACAAGGAGAGGGAGCTGCTGTGACATCCCGCCCTGTGGAAGGGGACGTAAAGAAGGTTTCCCTCTCAGAGATGTATTCCTCGAAAGAAGTTGGTGCTGAGGGAGTCCCTCCTCAAACTAGGACATCCTCCCTAGCATAGAAGAGGTTGGATAAAAGTAACTAGAAATAAGGATTAATTCACTCGCCCGGGGTGCCGCTAGATGGCTACGGCGGGTGTGCCTTGGAGCGCACCTCGGGTAAATAAACGGGGAGGGGATCCCGATAGGAATTTCAAATAAAAAGATAAATTTTTAACAACAGGCACTTAAGGGGGTTCAGGAGCGACGTCTAAACGTACTTTAAAAAAAACTAGACTATTATAAGGAATTTTTCAATGCGGTTTTTTTAAATGAATTAAATTCATAAGAGATTATTGGGACATCGAGCTATAATTTGTTTAATGACTTATTAAAAAATTATCGTAATTAATTTTTTTGTTATCAAGCAAATACAAAAAAACAATCTGTCCCAATAATCTTTAATTTTTTTTTAAATTTAAAAATGAATTTATTGTTATTATTAATCACATATTAATTAAGAAATTTTTAAAATAAGCTTAGATAATATATTTAAAATTCATCTGTCAAATTAGTTCAGCATTCTTGCAATAGATGGCAGGCTAGTCTAACAGCTGATCCCCTTTTGGCCTATATTTATATATTTTTATCCTTTTATAAAAGATACATAATATATAATAACATTTATAAATATGTTAAAAGATCAATGAAAATCAACCAAATGCATATTTAATATTATTAGCCACCATTCTGACATCTCTTGGCAAATCTTTGAATTACTTGATATTTGGGCATACTTTTGATGACACACAACGCCATCTTAGCGGGAAAAACATGAGTAACACCTTCACTCCCGAGGCCCCTTAAAGCACCGACTGGGGGCTGCTCCTCCGTCACTGGTTACCGAGATCGCATTAAAAGGAGGGGTCATTTTTAATCCAACCAGTTTTTTTCTTCTTCTTCTTCATGATAGATGCTCTGCTCTGCTTTGGGATTTATTGATTTTTTTTTCCTCCCGTCTCCTAATCTTGTTTATTTTACTTAATCACCATATTTATTTTCCCGAGACTTTAGATTAATTTATTAGAATATTAAATATAAATCAGAGTGAATTTGAGAAGAGATTTCGGACAAAAAAAATATAAATTATATATATATATATATATATAGGGCCTATATATCAGGATAAAGATGAGTATCAATCAACACATAGTTAATTTTATTTTTACTTTCTCTTACCT
The DNA here is from genome assembly GCA_023213315.1 of Euborellia annulipes. Taxonomy (NCBI): domain Eukaryota; kingdom Metazoa; phylum Arthropoda; class Insecta; order Dermaptera; family Anisolabididae; genus Euborellia; species Euborellia annulipes. The sequence continues at coordinate 2,937 of JAKCPI010025331.1, read as the reverse complement.
CTATATATAGAGAGAAAGTATTGGATTCAAGTCAAAAATTCGATATCGAGATTTTGACAGATATACACGTTTTGAGGTCCTCTGAATCCAATGATGTACTTTTTAAGATTTCTTCGATTTTCTTAAAACTCGCTCCAACGATTTTCATTAAAATTCATAATTCAAATATTTTTTACCCACTCTGGTGCGTCTCCTGTGATTGACCATACGCAGTGCGTCATGTGTTAATTAATTGCCCTCATTTCAGCCCAGCCCCAGGACTAAGTTTAGTTTAGAAAATAAGAGCCTAAGTGATGTTTGATTTCTTGAAATTTATAAACCTATATTATATGGTGTAAAGCCCACTCCTTTCAGGAATAGTAATCTTTCTCTTATCTTTTAAATTAGGCTAGGCGTCCAGTGGAAGCAGAAACTAGCGAACAGCGAAACGGCGAAAACAAGCGAAATCTAACGCGCGGAATGTCGCGAAAGGTTGCGCGTCCACTAGTAGCAGAAAACTGCGAACTGCGAATTCAACATGGCTGACATAACCTATAATAAAGTATACTTAATCTGACAGCGAACATCAAATATATCCTTGCTAGGTCAATATGGCATTAATTTTCAACATCCATGATGAAATCTATAATTATAATGAAGGATTGAAGATTGGCAGCTTGGTCTTAAAATATAACCTTACAAGGCCAAGATAGCCGCCCCTTTGACGCTTTCAAACGCGCGAAATATCGAACAAAATTGGATCGGTTTGCTGGTCGCGACTATACGTTGCGATTAGCGGGAATAAAACTCTCCTAGTGGACGAGGGCTGATTTGCCAATAAGTGTTTGGATTATTCGCGCGTTTCCGTCGTATTCGCGCGAACTAAATTTCGCAACTCTTCGCCGCTTTCTGCTTCCAATGGACGCCAGACCTTAGGCCCAATCCATCTCAATTCAGGCAGCAAAGTAAAAATTGGCCGGTTCATAGTCTCCGATTTTCCTCAAATTTGGATATGTTATTCTAGAAACAAAATTAAGAGACCCGTATTTTTTAGTTTTGGCCAAAAAAATTTGAAAATAGCCGGAAAATTTGAATGTAAATTCCCGCTATTTTCACTCATTTCAATGAAGTTAGTCACAATTATCAAAGCAAGTGTTTAATTGTGACTAACTTCATGGAAATGAGTGAAAATAGCGGGAAAATTTGAATCTAACTTCACAGAAATGCCGACAGATGGCGCTGACGTCGCTGTATATAAAAAGGCAAGTAAAGGACATGACAGTTGGTTCACTTGAGTCGGAGCAAATGCACAGTACTTGATAACGGCTGCAGAATAAGCAGTCGAAACGTTATATATTTTTAATAAATATTTAATACAAAAATGTGGTCTATAATTAAAAATTCTCCTAATAATAATATTTCAAACCACAAAAGCTTTAATAAACACATTCGTAAATATATCTAGACCAAAAAAATCTGGTGTGAATAGCACGGTGCACAACTTTATCTTACCGAAGGGTAAGAGAAAGTTGGGCGAAAATTGTGATCCCTATAAAATTGAAATTCTAACGAAAAGGTTTCTGGGCATTAATCAAGTTGTAATGAATTTGTTTTTGATCAATGATTGATTAAGAGAGTTGAATTTGATCCGATTAAGAGGTGACATAATCTCTTTTTTTTTTTTTCGTTAAATCGGTGAGCATCTATCTTAGCTTGGTAAAATATGTCTTTGTATGAGGTTGTATCAGCCGTTTGGTGTGCAGATACGATATTATTAACCAGACTGGATTAGGATATTGAACCAAAAGGCTGGCTGCTCGCCTCGCGCCCTCGAGTGATACCATATAGAGAACGCAACAGGCCGGTCAATCTCTTCTTGACCAAGAGAAAGTGCTGCTTGCTGTTCACCCACATTTCTCTTCTTTTATTTTGTTTTCTTGTTCTACAATTTGGATATACTTGACTTAACTTTATGGGCTAATGATTTTTTGTTAGTACACTTTTTTAGTTTAGACTAGGAACCAACCGAATATTCGGTTTCGGTTTCGGCTGAAAATCTTGTTTCGGTCGGACCCTAGTTTAGACTTACCAAACTCCATCATCTCCTCAACTTGACGAGGTTTTGCGCTGTGTTCACTCACACTTATCGTCGTTATCTGCAATATTAAAAAAATAAAACGATTTTTGTTTTTGTTTTTTTGAAAAATTGAATAAAACTAAAAAAGTGCATCAGTAAAGTACTAGTACTCGAATTTTCCCATTATATTGGTGCTAGAAATAGTATATATTTAAAATTTGAAAAAATAAATCGTTAGAGACGTTAGCTAATATAAAGAATATGATAGTGTCTCGTTTTCTATGATAGATGACTTTTTCGGATTCCTTTCTTTATCATTTCTCTTTATTAGGGCCTAAATAAGAGAGCGGAAAGTTAATTTGGACCAAATATCTCTTAAATTAAGGGAAATATAAAAGAAAATATGAAGACGACTCTTAACCTATATAAAAGGGATGTTTAAATTAACCTTTTTCGAGTTTTAAAAAGTTTTTCTTGATCTATTATATTGATCGCTAAATAAACTGGAATTGACCTATTTTTTGTTGCGATTACTTGAATATTAAATAAAAAATAGCAGAAAATTTCTTTAAAAATGTTTGTTTATTTATCTGCCATTAATCATTTAGGATAAAAAAAATCCATTTTTTTTAAACTAAAACAGAACCCTTCCCGGTTTCGTAATTTTTTGAAATATATTTAATATTTATAATAGTTTTTGAAATATTTTTTTTGTGATTAAATATTCTTGGAATTTATTTTCTTTGATCTCAAATGAAGTTAGTTTCAATATTTTTTATATAAATATGGAACAATCAAAGTTGAATTTTTTTTTGAAATATACTGTAATTTTATTTTTTATTTTTTCAAACATAAAATTGCTCTGTAGGCTCACTAGTTTT
>JAKCPI010025330.1:0-15463 GCA_023213315.1 Euborellia annulipes | reverse complement strand
TCAAACTTCGGTCCCAAGCAATAATTTCGACAAAGTTATCTTCACCAGACGGCTCAAAATCCCAGAACAAAACAGGCTGTGCAATCTACGACTCCCATTCACCAAACTTCCTGCTATTCAAACTGCCAAATGAGCTCTCGATATTGTTTTCAGCAGAAATGATTGCCATTAGAGAAGCTATCATTTACGCGAAGAATTCAGCAGCTAATAACATTTTAATCTGTTCCTGACTCCAAATCTTCTTTACTTTCCATTCAATCTACTAAAAAAAGATAGAAAGATTAATTATTATGAAGCAGAAATAATAAACCAAATAGACCAATCCAGACTGAAGGGCCAAGATATAACTTTCAAATGGGTTAAAGGACACTGCCACAATCCAGGGAACGAAATGGCCGACTATCTGGCTAAGAGGGCGGCTAGCACAGGCCCTCTCTTAAATGAAAGAATCCCTTGGAGAGATGCGGTTGCCATCATTAAGCAAAATATCTGGAAAGAATGGTCCAACCACTGGAGGTACACGGCTACAACCAGAGGTTCGCATTTGTTCAAAATTAAACCAACTCCGGCCGCCCCATGGTTTTACAAATTTACCGACCTCAATAGACAGGAAATTACAATAGTCAATAGATTGAGAATCGGACACACTCGCTGCAATGCGCACCTTCACCGTTTTTCAATAGTTCCGTCAGCTCAATGCGCCTGCTCCCTCTCTCCGGCAACTCCAGAGCACCTGATATTTTCATGCAAAAAATACGTCAACCATAGGACCAAACTCAAAACCGCACTACAGCCACACTTCCGAGATCCGCCTACATTCATCCAACTTCTAAGAAAACAGAACCTGATCATCATAAAAGCTCTTACTACATTTATAAGAGAAGCCAAAATTCCAATCTAGTAAAGACAGTATTTGATATCATATTTTTTTTATTTTTTTTTTTTTTGCTATTTTTTGTATCAATGTCTTTTTACCAATGTTTTTCTTGTTCAATGTTTTTGTTAATAGTGTTATTTTATTATTATTCTTGCTATTGATGTTATTTTATATTTGTATTGTATTGTTGGTAATGTTCTTTGTAAAATGTTTTTGTATATGTATATATTTTTATATTGGTTTTGTTTTGTAAAATGTTGTACAGTGGTTCTCCAATGGCCTCTGGCTTAAGGAGGGAATGCACAAAAAAAAAAAAAAAAAACTCATACAGGTGTCATTAAAAAACATGTAAAGATAAACAAATCCATGCCCTCGGGCTTGGTCTAGTGGTTAGCGTGCTGACAATCATACCAAGGGTCGCAGGTTCGGATTCCAGGTAAAGTCCTGATCGATTTTTTTATTTAAGCCATGTGGATACCAAAACGGCTTAAAATAAGAAATGCTTGGACCCCCAATAGATATATATTCATTTAATAACGGTCATAATAAAAGGCCTAAGTTGCCGAAAAGACTGTGTGTGTGAATGAGAAAAAAAGTAAGTATAGTAGCCTATAAAAAAAGCATTTGTTTCATAAAATCATTAGTTTATATTTACATGTTTTTTAATGACACCTACTTGGTAAATGAATTTGATTTGATTTTTTTTTTTTTTTTTCCTAAAATAAACGTAAAAAATGCCTTTTTCTTCGTTAATTATTATCAAAAACTATTCGGTATTGTTGTCAAAGAATAAAACTTTTTAAAAATAGAGGTAATTCATTTTAATTTAACATAAAAATTGGAAATTTCAAAATTTCTGAAAAAACTTTTTAGGTGGCAAGTACTTAGCCTACTTCCAGGTAGCGTATTTACTCCAAAAGTTAATAGAGAATTTCATTCTCAGTAAAACATAAAAACAAGAGATTTATAAAAGTTAATAGAAATGTACAGATTTTAGTTTGGGAGGTATATATCAAATTTCGTGGAGAAACATCAAAATCTCGATGGGGCCTATTAAAAAAAAAGTATAGGCTGCATTTTCTTTTTTAATTAATCCCTTGATAAATGATTCAAATGACTTGAACTGATAGGCTGGAAAACGGGTCGGGATGGTTGAGGAGGTGGAGCTAGTTTGAAACTATGATAGTGAGAAAAGACTTACGTAAACAAATATAATAAGACTAATCAATTCAATTTTTAATCATCCGATATAAAGAAGAGTATCAATCAATATAATATTTAGATATTTTTACTTTCTCTTACCTATGTATATATGTAATATATATATAGAGAGAAAGTATTGGGATTCATGTCAAAAATTCGATGTCGAGATTTTGATGGATCTTCACGTTTTGAGGTCCCCTGAATCCAAAAAGTGGTTTTCGCGACATGGTCTGTCTGTGTGTGTGTGTGGGTGGGTGTGTGTGTGGGTGGGTGTGTGTGTGTGTGTTCAATTGTTAAGCATGAAGGAATTGAGCTATGAAGCTGAAATTTTATATTTAGGTTAATCACCCCCGGGACCGGAAAAATAAGCTTTTAATCAAAATCGGCCAAAGAGTACTAGTACTTTACTGATGTACTTTTTCAGTTTTTTCGATTTTTCTCAAAATTCGCTCTAACGATTTTGATTAAAATTCAAAAATCAATTATTTTTTAGATGCTCTTTCAAATGTATATTCTCGTTTTGCCCTCAAAATTGTTTGAAGCACACTTTACTCTTGTGCATCATAGGAAAGATAGGAGAAATGGTTGCCATGGTTACAAAATATAAATATTTTCCCATACTTATAAATTTTACATCTGAATTCAAATATTCCCTACTGCCGGGAACTAAATACATGTCGACACAAAAAATCTGGTGTGACAAGCACAGTACACAACTTTCGATTACCGAAGGTAAGAGAAAGTTGTGTGCTGTGCGCCAGTCCACCAGGATTTTTTAAAAAATAATAATGAAGAAGTAAAAGTATCAAAAAAAATATCCAAGAGATTTTAGTGACTTCGAGTTAAAATTTAAGGAACGGAGAACCAGCATGTGTAAAATATAAATTCAATTAATTATATTTGGTTTGAATAAGTTGGTCGTTGATTAACTGCAAGTAGATGAGGGATTCATTAATAACGTCCCATCTCTCGGAAAACGGAAAGGAGGGACAGGTAAAAAGAGCAGCGGGTTGGTCCATCTAGCCCAGCCTCCTCTTCACGCCTGCTGGTCTTTTTCCCACGTTGAGAAGAGGGAGAGAGAGAGAGAAGACAGTGGAATAAGGGAAACAGGCTGCTTTTGCTCACTGATGGTTGGCCAGCCACCCTATAAACTCTCTCTTTGGGATACAAAAAGTTTTCCCCCTCCCTTCGTCTCTTCGGTCCTTAGAGAGGCATCCTCGATCAACTACTTGACGGATTTTTTTGCTCCCTCTCTGATGTTAAAACTGGCTTATAAACCCATCAATTACATTAAAAAAATTTTCATTTTTTTTTTTTTCCTGTTATAAAGCCTATAATTTGTTAGGTATTAATAGGACTTTATATTGTTACCATCCGATTTTTATAATGCTTCTCCCTAGATTTGAAGATATCCATATAATTATTGTGACACCGACGGCCGATAAATAAATAAATCAATAAATAAAACTGTTTATTGTTGTATTTATATACGACTCGAAACGTGATTATGTAAGTATATCGATGCTCTCGGGCTTGGTATAGTTGGTAGCCAAGGGCGGATACAAGGGGGGGGTAACGTTTCGGTTCCGTGTTTGAATCATCCTCAGAGCTGGCGAAAAGTCAGTATGAAAGTGTCATAGTGGATTTTATACATTGTTGAAAAATAAATGAAAAATGATTTATTTATGTATCTGGTCATCTCATACTGTGTATATATTTATTATATAAGAATTTTTCAACAATGTATAAAATCCACTATGACACTCATAATGACTTTTCGCCAGCTCTGAGGATGATTAAAACAAGGAACCGAAACGTCAGCTGTGTGAATTAATCCGAATAAGAAATAACTATAGCTGCATCTCTCATTTTTACCCTTTTATTAATATAACATCTCAGCTATAAATTGTTTATGTAAAAAGTATATCAGTGGCAAAAATGGCTGCTGGCCTTATGCCAGTCTTTTTAAATAAATAATTATGATTATGACTTTAAGTTCAAAAGCTTGAATTTGGCATGTTGTCTAGTCACTAGATTCTAGGCCAGCCATAAGCTCTTCCTGTGGTGCTTTTGTATTTAGTGTTTTTGCACTTCTGAAATAAGATTAAGAATTAGAATTTTTTATTTATATTAATTTAATTAGAAAAAAATAAATATTAAAAAATTTTCAGAAAACCTTTCTGTATATTAAATATTTTTTTTCTTCTGGTTATTTGTTGGAAAAGGTTTCAGATATTCATCTAATGGTTTAAAATGTTTTCCTTATTTTTGTTTGATATTGTATCAGATGTTTTGAATTTAATGCTTTATAATTTATGAGTAGAGACCGGATTTTAAGCAAAATGCTTATTGCTGAATTTTATAAGCAGCCATTAGATATTTAATTTCTATACGAATTAGGAAAAACTAAGTGTATTGAGATTGCATTTTTTATGCTTTTTTGTTGAGTTTTCATGCTTTTTTCCCCTTTCGTGCTTATTTGAACTTATTTTACGAATATTTATAATTTTTTTTTTTTTTTTATTAAAAAACTTTTTTCCCATTCACACACGCATACACCAGGGACGTATATCAGGGGGGGGTCGCCCCCCCCCCAAATTTTCCAAAAACCCCGCAGTGTGAAAAAATACAGCCCTGTAAAAAAATTTTTTTCCGCAGAGTAAAAAAATTTGGTTCCGCAAAAAAAAAAAATAATTTCGCAGGGCGGGGCGGAATAAATTTAGTTTCTTTAAAAAAAATTTTGTATATGCCATCGGTATGAGTAAAAATTGCTTATTAGATGCTTTTTCAACTTTTATGCTTATTTAACAACTTTTTATTCAAGTTTTTTATGCTTTTTTAAGCACTTTTTTTCCATTTTTTTATGCTTTTTTGTCCGGTCTCTATTTATGAGTTAAGCACAGGCGCTATTGGAAAAGTAGTATTTTGACAAATCTAACCTAGTTATGTACTACAAACCAATAAAGCAAGTTATTAATAATAATAGTCTTTATTTACCCACAATTAGCAAGTTAATAATAATAATAAGTCTAAATGGCCTCAAATGCCAAAGTTTTTTTTTTTTTAGTTTTGAAAGCAATTAAGTATTTTATTCACTAATAATCAGAATAAACTCTCTGAAATACTTTATATTCACAGATAGCTCTGTATCATAATACCGTTAGTAATTCCTCGTTGAAAATTTTAATTAATATAAAATGTATCTCCAGGGAGTTTCTTCCACCGATTCATAAATTTAAAAACCACGCATGTCAAAAATTCCGCTTAACTATCCATTATTTATTTTTTTAACAAACAAAAAAAACAAAAACAAATACAAATCAATCAAAAAACGAATAGTGTAGGTAACAAACAAAGTTAAAATAACTTAATTATTTAATTAAAAGTTATGTATATGAGTGTGTGGAAATTAAATTGCTTTCTAAATAATTATACTCGTATTCAATATTGGATTTTCAATGTATAGATATTCGATATCAAAAAGAAAAAAAATAAAGCAGTTGAGAGCAAGGTGATGTAATCTCTTAACAAAACGGCTCCAGAGAAATTGCTTAATTTGGTTTGTGGTCCGAAATGTTTGAAAGGTGTAGGAGGAATAATAATTAAAGTATAAAGCTTCTCAAATTAGCCATTATAGGCTAATTACAGTAGATATTATAATCTACAGAACCGACAAGGCTCGGTTTTTAAAAGGGCAAAAATATAAAATAATATTAATTGGCATGATGATAATAATATAATTAATTAATAATAAACTATATATGAATTATAATTTATTTCTGTCTTGGATTGAAAAGACCATCCATATCTTATAGGTCTATATAGTTTATTATTTATTTTATTAATTTTTGTCGCGGTTTCATTTGTAGATAAGTTAAGAGAAATTTATTTTTGGCGCATTTAAGGGCCTATTGGTTGAAGAGTGTGAGAGTTTACATATCCCAAGCACAAAAATAACTATATACATAGTTAAGGCCTTGAATAAGAAAGGCCTTTTAAAAATTACAGTTAGACATAAGACTTAACTTGGAAACAGGTGGGAATCCAGATATCAGTGATAAAAAAAAATCAACCCGATATTTATAATCATATTGAAAGAAAAATTAATTGAGAGCTCTTATTATTCGAAGTCAATTAACAAATGACACATCAGTTATTACCTCTCTAAAAAATCATTCAGTTATTATTATTCAAAACAGATTTTAAGATTTTTTTTCTCGTTTAAATGTTTTAATTGGACTACTTCAAACACCAAACAATTTCAAAACTTTATTAATAATATACAATAATAAATAAATAATTACTTATATTCTTTAAAAGAGATAAATCAATCTTCTTCTTCTCTCCAACCCTATCATACGTTTTTACGGCCGGCCCGTCTCGCGGACTGCCTGTTGAAAAGAGGAAGGAAGAGACAGACATTTAAAGAACTGAAGGACTGCCTGTCCCAGCTCGGGTAGCTCGTGGTCGCCATCCACGTACCCACAAGATGTGGGCCCCTGAGCAAAGATTTATAAATCAATAATTATATAAAAAATAAATTTGAATGATTTCAAATTAAAATCCAAACATAACAGACAAGTTAATTAAATGTTTTATTTTTTTATAAGAAGCGAATTAATGAACCCGAAATTCACATCAAAATTATTCTATTACTTCCTAAAACAAAGTTCTAATACACTTGAATAAATCAGAAAGTAATTGAAGGGCGAAGCCGAAATGTTCGTTAGTAGTTGAAATAAAATTTAGATAAGAGAAAATTGATGAAGTAAAGGCAAAACAAAATTAATGTAAATTGATTGTACTATAGTCTGGTCGTTTTCGGAAAAGTCTAGTGATTTCTATTTCACTAGATGTGATTTTAGCCTTCACAGTTTTAGGATAAAATTTCTATAATTTAAAGAAAATAATTATCGTAAAAATTAAAGTTAATTTTTTAAAAAATATTTTAAGATTATTTTAATACACCCCTTTTGTTTATTTAGATAAACTATCTCCGTTACTTGCTAACGCTTTTTTTTAAGACATTGAAAATTAAGATTTATCTCTGCTTTTTTTAATACTTTTTATTTTTATTTATGGTCTTATATATTTCAACTACTCTAATGTCTTTAGGAACAGATATATTATATCTAATGCATGTTAATATATCTACTAATGGTAGCTTGTGAGAATAAGTTTCTTCCTAATTCTTCGATAAGTAAAACTAATTTGGATTGTATTAAATGAGAAAAATGTTTTTTACTTATTTTATAATGTTACAGCGTTCTGAAACATATTTTTTTTTTTTGGGGGGGGGGGGAAGTAGTCTCTCTTTCCTGGCAGCCTCAGACGGAAACAAAGTGTCATAATATATTTCCCGCCCCCCTCAAATTGACCGGCACTTTCCTAAGCTTTGAGTTTGAGATAAAAAAGAAATTAATCCATTCAAAATTCAAAATTTTGCCGATATATTCAAAATTTTGAAGCATGAAAGCTAGTGTGAAAGGGCTCACAAAAATTTGCGAAAAATTTTTTCATTCTTTCAAGCAGCGAGCACTATGGAAGAGATTATTGTATCCCTCTATGAAAAAAAATAAACCAGGGAAGGGAGACGAACAGTCTTTCCTACTCCATTGAAGATAACAGGGCTGTAGTTAGAGAGGGGGGGAGGGTAGAATGAGTGCCCCCCCGCCGATCTAAATTCCAAAAAAAAAAAATATATTCTATGAGCCAATCCAATTGAAATAAATTGTCGCATGAGACGGGATCCGAACCAGCGACCCCTGGAACAGAAGGCCAGGACGCTAGTCACTGCACCAAGGCCCGAAGGCTAAAATGAAATTTTGTAAAAATGTTTGTGTAGTGAGAGGGGTCCACGACCATTCAAAATTTTGCACAAAAATCTAGCTCAATATTTTGCACAAAATTTCGAACAACATTTTTGCAAGTGTGAAGGCCAATTTATGCTTATTATTTTACTCTTGGTTTTATGTTTATTAATTATTTATATTTATTATAAAATTTTATTAATGTTATTATTCGTTTTTATTTTTCTAATAAGAGAAAAAAAATAATCAGAAAATGGCTTCTAACTTTTTAATAAGCCCCCGGGTGTGGCGTAGTAGGTAGCGTGCCTACCTCCTATACCAAACGTCGCGGGTTCGGACCCAGGCAGTCCGATGATTTTATTTAAGCCATTTGGATACCAGATGGCTTAAATAGAAATGCCTGACCCCACAATAGATATATTCTCTACAACGGTTATCGTCAGTCTTATATGGCCTAAGTTGCCGAAAAGACTGTATGAATGTGTGTGTGAATGAGAACTTTTTAATAAAGAGTTCCCAACCAATTATTATAAAACAAGTTGAGAAAGGCGCGGCTTCGCCGCTGCATCTCCAACTTGGCCCTAACGGGCGGCGTCTCGATACGTGATCAGTAGTTTTTCTCTTAATTTTAAAGCCCATATTATTTTTGCCTAAATGAAAATACAATGAATCAAGTTTAAAATTTGAGTATTCGTTCAGAAGAATTAAAAATTTCGGAAGGGGGGGGGGGGAAATTACACAAAAAATCTTTCAACTTTTAAACCCCTTGATAGATATTCATTGAAGAATTTTAAATCCAAAAAAGCATGTTAATATTTGAAGAAATAGAAGAATTAAAAATTTCGGAGGGGGGGGGGCAATTACACAAAAAATATTTAAACTTTTAAATCTCTTGATAGATATTCATTCAAGAATTTTAAATCCAAAAAAGCATGTTAATATTTGAAATTGAAGAATTTTAAATCCAAAAAAGCATGTTAAGATTTGAAGAAACAGAAGAATTAAATTTTTCGGAGGGAGGGGGGCAATTATACAAAAAATATTTAAACTTTTAAATCCCTTGATAGATATTCATTCAAGAATTTTAAATCCAAAAAAGCATGTTTATATTTGAAGAAACAGAAGAATTAAAAATTTCGGGGGGGGGCAATTACACAAAAAATATTTAAACTTTTAAATCCCTTGATAGATATTCATTGAAGAATTTTAAATCCAAAAAAGCATGTTTTTATTTGAAGAAATAGAAGAATTAAAAATTTCGGGGGGGGGCAATTACACAAAAAATCTTTCAACTTTTAAACCCCTTGATAGATATTCATTGAAGAATTTTAAATCCAAAAAAGCATGTTAATATTTGAAGAAACAGAAGAATTAAAAATTTCGGGGGGGGGGGGCAATTACACAAAAAATCTTTCAACTTTTAAATCCCTTGATAGATATTCATTCAAGAATTTTAAATCCAAAAAAGCATGTTAATATTTGAATAAATAGAAGAATTAAAAATTTCGGGGGGGGGGCATTACACAAAAAATCTTTCAACTTTTAAATCCCTTGATAGATATTCATTCAAGAATTTTAAATCCAAAAAAAGCATGTTAATATTTGAATAAATAGAAGAATTAAAAATTTCGGGGGGGGGCCATTACACAAAAAATCTTTCAACTTTTAAATCCCTTGATAGATATTCATTGAAGAATTTTAAATCCAAAAAAGCATGTTAATATTTGAAGAAATAGAAGAATTAAAAATTTCGGGAGGGGGGGGAAATTACACAAAAAATCTTTCAACTTTTAAACCCCTTGATAGATATTCATTGAAGAATTTTAAATCCAAAAAAGCATGTTAATATTTGAAGAAACAGAAGAATTAAAAATTTCGGGGGGGGGGGGGGGCAATTACACAAAAAATCTTTCCAACTTTTAAATCCCTTGATAGATATTCATTCAAGAATTTTAAATCCAAAAAGCATGTTAATATTTGAAGAAATAGAAGAATTAAAAATTTCGGGGGGGGGGGCAATTACACAAAAAATATTTAAACTTTTAAATCCCTTGATAGATATTCATTCAAGAATTTTAAATCCAAAAAAGCATGTTTATATTTGAAGATGTAGAAGAATTAAAAAATTTGGGGGGTGGGCTGCCGAATTTAAAAAAAACTCTGAAACAACGAATTTAGATTCTTATCAAGGGAAGGCTTTAGTGAAGAAACCAAATTGATATCTCTCCTGGTTAAAAAAAAATTTGAATTTGCCTCTCCGGCTCCGCCCTCTCTGTATTTCGCCAATCAGCGCTATCCCTGAGGCCTGATTGGTTGTTTCACACATCGGACACGGGTTTAAGGCAATTATATATAAGTATGATGATATGATAAGTTTTTTAATGGTGTTTTATTATATTATTTTTTTTATTATTTTCATATTCCATTCCCAGGATAAGCTCTCTTTTTCTGTCCTTTTGTGGACATCTAAAATCAATCCAATCTCTGGCAGTGAAATTAGTTTATTTCCTATTTATATGTAACTCACTCTCTTGCATTTATTTATTTCTAGTTAATCCTATCCACTTTCCATCCGAATATTTTTTTATCAGGAATGTTTAGTATTTAACTCATCGATCAAGCAACGATTTTTTGGCCCATGTCTTCTTGTTAATTCCTTCTTATAAATTTAATTAAAAATGAAAACATAATATTTTATCAATATTTTGTATTATTTTTAATCCTCTTTAAAAGTATTAGAATTGTTTACGAGTATTTATTTATTCTTCGTTTAAATTGTCGAATGAGTAATTTTTCTATAATTCAAAATAAATGAATTAATGGATTTCATTGAAAGCCAAAGAGAGAGAAGAATGAATACAATTAAATCCTGCCATGTATTTGCAATGTCTACTTCTTACATAATAAAATTCAATTACATTGATTATTTGGTGAACGTTAACAATAGGCCACGTCTTCATAACAACCAGACTATGAGAATATTCCAAGCAGGAGCGTATATAGGGGGGGGGGGGGATTTTGTCTTCCAAAAAAAAAGGAAAAATAAATTTCATCGCAGAGGGGAAAATTTTGTCACACCGCGGGAAAAAAATTTTTTTGCAGGGCGGAAAAAATTTAGTGTCCCTAAAAAAAAGGTAAAATGATTTTCAGGAAAAATTTTGCCGCCCTGCGGAAAAATTGATTATAGTTTCGTAAAAAAATTTTCCATGCGGAATATTTGTGAATTCCCCCCCCCCGAAAAATGTCCATATACGTCCTTGATTCCAAGCTACTTCAAATTACAATTTAACTGTTTTTAAAATCAATTTTAATAGTATACTGTAATATTTATGTGATTATAATAAATCTGTTAGTTTTTCTAATTTTGCTTTTCCATTAGAGAAAAGGTTATCAAAAATACTTTCTGATTTATCCATGAAATACTTTTAAAGTCCTCTCTTTATTTGATTAATAATTTTTTAAAACTTGAATTTTTTAAAACCAATTTAGAAATTCTCCGAATCTCTTTAAAACCTATTATTTTAAATGTTTATACAGTAGATATATATATATATACTTTCTGTAGAGTACATTCATTTGTCTTGACAATTTCAGAAAAGTTTTATTTAACATTACCTAGCAGCATGACAAAAGAGAAAATTATATTTTATTATTATTATTAATAATAATAATAAACCAAAGCTTCAACTTTATAAAAAAGTTTAAAATATTAAAGAAAAATCGGGTGTGACTGGTCGCACAGCACATAACTTTGTCTTACCTTCGGTAATCGAAAGTTGTGTTCTGTGTTTGTCACATCAAATTTTTTGTGTCGAAATATATTTAGTTTCCGTTGATACGTATACTAGAATTCAAGATGTAAAATTTGTAAACATAGAAAAATATTTATATCAAACAATTTTGAGAGCAAAATGAGAATACATTAAAGAACATCTAAGAAATATTTTACAAGATTGTGTATATATCAGGGCCGGATCTAGGGGGGGGGGCAGTGGGTGCATGTGCCCCGGGCGGCAGATATTAGGGGGCGGCAATTAAAGAAAGATTTACTAAAAAAAGGTAAAATGATATGAATTTTGTATAGAAAATTTTAAGGAGGGGGGCGGCAAATTAAATTTTGCCCCCCTTAAAAAATTTCGTAGTTCCGGCCCTGGTATATATAGGCCTATTGTTGTGAAGCTAAAAGAACAGAGAGAGAGAGAGATACAAAATTTGATATTTGGAATCTAAAGCTCTATTTTTAAACTCATTCGATGGCAAAATTTGATATATTTCTAGAACAAGACACGCATGTAAAGATTCCCACAGAAAAGCGCAAATTCTGCAATTGGAATCGTTACACGTGTGTCTGATCCCCTGGGAATGGGGGATTACTGTCTGGAAGAAGGCATAAAAGGCCACCCCCCACTCCCGGGCGAGATCATTCTCTCTCTCAACCTCCGAAGTACCAGACCTTGTATATTAATATAATAAACAAATTTAAAAATTACAACACTTTTATTGAAAAACCCCAACAAAATCCCCTGAGAAGGCAACATACAACACCTGATGCAAAGCGACTTACAACACTATATCCATATAGATCTCGAAAAATATTTAACTAATCTAAGAAATAAATGATTTTTGAATTTTAGTCATAATCGTTAGAGCGAATTTTGAGAAAATTGAAAAAAAAAAAAAAAAAAAAAAAAAAACTGAAAAAGTACATCAATAAAGTACTAGTATTCTTTGGCCGATTTTGTTCAAAAGCTTCGTGTTACGTCCCAGGGGGGTTACCTAACTTAAATATAAAATTTCAATCACCTAGCTCTTTTCGCTCTTGAGATATTTTGTTCACAGACAGACCATGTTGCGAAAACTTTTTTGGATTCAGGGGACCTCAAAACGTGAAGATCCATCAAAATCTCGACATCGATTTTTGACATGAAACCAATACTTACTCTCTGTGTATATTAAAATATATATAGAGGTAAGATAAAGTAAAAAACTTTATTAGTTTTAATTAAAGCTAGATATGGTATGTTTATGAAGTGTAAAATGGAGGATGATTATTAATAAATTCAGCTATTAAAATCCTGATCTAAAAAATATTTTGTATCATGCAAAAAATTATTGTAAGTAAACTTTATTAATTTTCTTTAAAATTGATTAAATACAGTATGTATCTGTGTTTAAGATGCGAACCCTTGACCGTTGGTATCAGAAGCCAAAGCACTGCTTCTGAGAACACTCTTGTTGTTTGTAAATCTTCTCTTCCAATATTATAAACAAATCATTCACAAACCAAATATTACTGTATTTTATTCAAGTCAGAACAAAAAACAACCATAATAATAAAATTTCAAAAATGAATTCCAAACAAAAATCTAGTTAAAGAGTAGCCATTGGAAGGAAAAACGTTACGACTCTACTCTAACTTTAACCAAGTCAAGTGTGTGTTCGATAACTGAAAAAGGGAAGGAATAAGATGAGAGTAGTAAAAGAAATCACAGTGTAAAACATCCATAAACATTGTAAATCAACTTAGTGTGTGTAACTTAACTTTAAGAGTTGATTTTCGAGAAACGAGTGGTCAGAGAAAAAAAAAAAATAGTAGTAGTAATAAAGAAGGAAAGCTAAAAGGCTAATGAACTTTATGTTTCGAAGTACCATATCCATTTAATAGTCCTTGAAAGGGATGTGATTGTTTATAGATACTAACAAGATTACTATCTCAAACAATGTTTGAACTCCAATTTTCTTTTAGCCCTTTCGACATTTAGACAACTAGTTATTACCCCTTTGCACTTGTATTTATATTTGAGAAGGTACCAGAAAACTCGGGATTATTTTTCATATTAGATCAAAATGAAATCTCTTTAGATATTTATTTAAGAAATTTTAAAGCGCAAAAATCAAGTTGTTATTTGGACCCTGTTATGCAATAGTGTGTCAAGCGCCAAAAAATGAAAAATTGAGTTAAGCACCGAATATTGTTTTAAAAGCTATAATTAATAGTATTTTTTATGAAATATGTCCTAAAAAAATTTATATTTAATATTACTTGCACAATTGACAAAAATGAAAACAAAAAACTTTAATGTTAATTTTCTCAAACCTCGGTAGCTGGCGCTTGACACACTAATGCGTAACAGGGTCCATTTAAGAAATTAAAAAATACAAAATATTCCACAAAATGGGCAGGGTTGGAGTTCAACCTGGAATCAATCTCGAGAATTGTTCATCAAAAAATATTTCTGTGAATAAGTTAGGTGGAGTACCCCCTTGGACGTAACAGAAAGCTTTTAAGCCAAAAAATACTAGTAATTTCCTGATGTACTTTTTTTTTTTTTTTTTTTTTTTGTTTTCTCAAAATTCGCCCTAACAGGTTTTCTCAAAATTCGCTCTAACAATTTTGATTAAAATTCAAAAATAATTTATTTTTTAGATGCTTTTTCAAATCTATATTCGATTCTCATTTTGCTCTCAAAATTGTTTGAAGCACACTACTCTTGTATTTCATAGGAAAGATAGGAGAAATGATTGCCATGGTAACAAAATATAAATATTTTCCCATGTTTTTAAATTTTACATCTTGAATTTTAATATATCGGTGGAAACTAAATATATCTCGACACAAAAAAAATCTTGTGTGACAAGCACAGAACATCGATTACCGAAGGTAAGAGAAAGTTGTGTGCTGTGCGACCAGTCACACCAGATTTTGTTTATAGAAATCCATATAATTTGATGTAACAAAGTTGTCTTGTAAAATTATAAACTTATTTCCAGCTTCATTACCTGTTTATTGAAATAATCTCCTAGATTGAGAAACTTTTTTCTTACTAATTAAATAATTTTTTGTTCAATTAAAAAGTTCTTTATTGTATTAATATTCGTCTTTTTATATTCGTAAGGATAGTTCAAATTATATTCATTAGTTTCATTTTCCAAAATCCGAAAAAAAAGGGAATAAGGTAATTTAATTTCTATTAAAATAGGAAGCAAATTAATTGCTCATTTCTTTTTTAATATAAATTTTAATTTATATTCTTTGTTAATTTGTTTTATTCGTCTCTCATTTCTCTTTGAGAAAAGTTTTATTTACTAGCTCTTAGCGGTTTTAAATTAATATTTTTACTTCCACTAGAGGAAAATAAGAAGTAATTTAAGTTTATTTTGTAAAAAAAAAAAAATTTGGAGTCAAGTTGAAAAGCTTTAAAACTTACGCGACATTTTTGTCTTATTTTTTTTTTTGCTCTTAAGGGTGAGAGAAAGGAAAGGCTTGAGGGTAGGTAGGTAGGTAGGTAGATACTCGGAGGGATTGTCAAAGACAAATTAATTAAATTGTTTCCATCGGGCAATTCAAAGTTCCTCCAAGCAAGAAACGAGAACAAAGGACTAGCGATAAACACATCTTACGATTTGGCTAGTAAAGGGGACAGTTTCTTTTTTTTTTTTTTCATTTTAAACTCAAATTTATTTTTTTTTTTTACTTTGCAACGCTATTGAAATGAATCAAATTTAAGTTTTCGGGTTTTGAAGAAATTTTTAAATTAAACCCTAAAAGAAAATTTTAATAATTTTAATAATA
>JAKCPI010025329.1:0-16723 GCA_023213315.1 Euborellia annulipes | reverse complement strand
GTGACTCTATTTAGGAGAAATTAAAGGAATTTCTCGTATCCCCATATTTCTCTTGAACCTTGATTAGGGTTTACACGCCTTTTTTCAATCCCCTTTACAAAAATAGTATGTGATTTCGGAGGAAATATCACAGCAAACATTTCTAGGGAGCTATTTATACTATATTTTTGCAAATATTTTGACCGCCTTAACATCTGACCATCTCCAGTGAAGTCTCTCCATGCAAATTGATTTATTTATAACATCAGAAAAAGTACTGCCCAATGAACTATTGACATACGCTTACCCAGGCAAATATTTATTAATATAATAATCAAAATAAGTCTGGAAAAAGGCAAATCAGAAGATAAAAAAAAAGACAAGTCGGCCCGAATTACGAGGGCTATCAAGAAAGTAAATTCCGTTTTGAAAAAAAAAAAAAATGTTTTTGAAGCCAATTTTATTTTTACATGAAAATACATGTCTTAAACTATTTTTCAACATAATTTCCGACAATGTTCAAACACTTGTCGTAGCGGGTGATCAATTTTTGTAAACCATCTGCAAAGAAACTCCCGCCAGTATAGATAGCCACGATTCTACAGCATTTTTCGTCTCATCGTCAGATAAGCGCTTGCCACCTAGCTCAGGTTGTCGAACAGCGCCAAATCAGGGCTGAAGGAATTTTGTTGCTCCATGACAATGCTCGGCCCCGTACTGCTGGTGTCACTCAATCGCTTATTTGACAGTTTCATTGCGAGTAATTCGTTCATCCGCCGTACAGCCCTGACTTGGCGCTGTTCGACAACCACTTGTTCCTGCACATGAAGAGTGAGCTAGGTGGATCTGACGATGAGACGAAAAATGCTGTGGAATCGATGCTATCTATACTGGCGGGAATTTTTTTGCAGATGGTTTACAAAAATTGTTCACCCGCTACGACAAGTGTTTGAACATTGTCGGAAATTATGTTGAAAAATAGTTTAAGACATGTATTTTCATGTAAAAATAAAATTGGCTTCAAAAACATTTTTTTTTTTTCAAAACGGAACTTACTTTCTGGATGGCCTTCATATTTTATTTTCACCTTGTCAACTTTTCGAGAACTAATCGTCACCCAAAGGGATTTGAAAATTTCAGTACCTATTCTAATTGTTAAGGTAGATAGAAAATTAGTAAAAGCTTACATGCTGAACCACCATCAGAACAGCTGGTATACTAAAAAAAGTGTAAAATAAATATTATATTACGTAGGTGAAGAATAAAACGGCAGATTTTAATATTATTTTTTATTAATTAACTCTTTTGGCTATCGATTTCGTCCTTATTGACATCATCAGGCCAGCTGGAAACAAGATATTTAACATAATTTGACAAGAGTAATACACAATAAAAATTGCACACAAAAATTCTTTGATTAAACATTTTATCACAATAGTAATAAACAGAGTATATATATTATGAACCATATTCTTTTTTTAAATTTTTTATATTTTGAAAATATTATATATTACTCGTAAGGAAAGTAGATACACAGCCAGGAGAACAAAAATTTATTTTAATTCTTTTGATGGGGGTGTTTCGGACGCCAATCTCTTCCTTCTTCGGGGCCAAAGGCTGTTAAGCAAAACACATAGATGATGTCGTGTAAAGGTACGTACACATCTGTGTTTTTCCAATTGGAAAAAAAACGCACAGAGAGCTCTTCCCGTACACAAAAAGATGCCTTGTATAAATATTCTATATATTACACGGCATCATCTATATGTATTGCTTAACAATCTTTGGCCCTGAAAAAGGCCTCCGAAACGTCGACCAATTTGATTACTATACTAATATTCTACCCACCTTGCCAACTAGAGGAGGCAGTGAAATTTTTTCACAACCCTTTGTCCTGAAGATGGGTGACGTTAAGTCCCCAAAACGTTGACAAGGGGAAATTAAAATAATTCGGGCCGACATAAGTTTTCCATTTTTTTTATGTAGTATAATCACGAAATCACATCTTCTGCAACAAGCAACAATTTATCATCTTTTTTCTAAACAACTCGGAATGAATTCGTGTTTGTTAATTTATCCCTAAACGGTTTCACATTCCTGAAAACTTTGGATAGGATTGAGTTTTAAAAAATCTCTACTACCCTTTATGATGGGAGACTTAAATATTTCTTTCCTTTCACTAATAATATTGTTTTTATTTTTTTTTTAGAATGGACAATTTTGAAGAAATGGAAGCAAAGACATCGCCTGACCCACCAACAGGTGAGTTTCCGCATCAGTTAACATGGATTTGTCCCCAAGGACGAATCATCACTTACTCTGAGATGAGGGTTGTTGTAACCAAGTGAAGGGACAAAAGCCTATTCGATTCTACAATAAATAAACAATTTGTTTCCGTGTCTCCTCTCCAAGTACAAGTGTAACCGAATTAACTCCCCAAAATAGCCAATCGTTGATTTATCCAATTACTACTGCTACTAACTTTTCTTTTTCTAACTTGTTGCAAAAGTTCTCAAGTGGAAATGAATCCAAACCTTTGGCTTTTTAGATTATCAATAATGACAATGTCAATACCTTGAACCTTTCGGGCCCTTCGTGGCCGAGTAATTTCATCAATAAAACACAATGTGGAGGAAGGCCGAAATACAGATAGCAAAAGAAATAAAAACAAGACTTGTTTTCGGCCCGAATTATTTTATTTTCCTTTGTCGACGTTTCGGGGACTAAATGTCACCCAGTAGGTAAGCCATTTACTCTGATGGTGGCTCAGTATATGTACACGCAAATGAATTTGCATATTCAGAAATGTACTAACATTCTGCCGCAACAACAATGACAACTTTGTGCATAATTAGCATAATTTTGTCCAAAAACGTCTCCTTTTCCGCATTTGGCATCCAAAGGCTCGCTTTATCTGCTGCGCCTGTACTTGCTCTTTTCCACTCCATAACATCAACAGCAACTTCTCTTCAAATACACGTAAATATTTTGTAAATTGACCTCGTAGGGGGGTCAGAGGCTATGATGGTTTACCGTACTCGTGTATTGAAAGGCGATAATCCAACCTACCCAAGCAAATCTGCGCAGCAAGTTGCGGGTTCGGATCCCAGACAGTCTGATGATTTTATTTAAGCCATTTGGATACCAAATGGCTTAAATAAAAATGCCTGAACCCCAATAAATATATATATATTAATAAATTATGAGTATCGTTTAAGACTTATATGGCCTAAGTTGCCGCAAAGACTGTGTGTATGTGACAGTGAATACAAGGACGGATCCAGAGGTGTTTCTTGGGGGGGGTAATCTGGTGTGCACAGCACACTATTTTTTTTTAATTTCGATAATTTAAAAGCGCTTGTTTGCCAGAATATAAATACATATCAAATTTTTAAGTATTAATTTTAAAAATTTTACATTAAAAATAAATTTTTTTGCGAAAAAAGGTAATTTTTTCGAATCTCGGGGGGGGGTAATTACCCCTTTACCCCCCCCCTTGTATCCGCCCTTGAGTGAATGTGAGTGTGAGTGAGAGAAAAAAAAGTCAGTGTTAAAAAAAAAAAAAAAAAAAAAATCTTTAATTCTAATATATCGGCGGAAACTACAGTAAATATATCTCGACACTTATATCCTTCCTCTATACTCGACACTTAAAATTTGATGCGACAGTCACACCAGATTTTAAATTTTTTATCTTGAATTTTCTAACATATCGGCGGAAACTAAACATATATCAACGCAAAAAATCTGGTGTGTCAAGCACAGTACAAAATTTGCGTTGCGACCAATCACACCTAATTTTTATAATTTTTTTTTTTGAATTTTGTGTCTTATTGTTCTTAACAATATTAGAATAAATTTTTTTTTTCGTTTCTGAGTTTTTCAATGATACTGTTCCAATTTTGTGTGAGTGACTGTTTTATATAATGCCCTAAAATATTATTATTTTTTTCTCTCTTATCAATTCCTAAAGGGTCATTCCTCTCTCTTTGTTAGAATAAAGGGAGGAGATGGGGGGGGGGTGAGCAAACTGCAGAGTGAACGCAAACACAAATCCCGGGATTTAGACTTGAAGCAAAATTTTAATCCTTTAATAGCATTTAGATTATTGATTGATACTATGGAATTTTACAAGTAAGATCGAAAAATCAATAATAATTTTTGTTCATATCAACTAGAAGGAGAGAGAAAGGGAGCTTTTTTTTTTTTTTTTTGAGATGTGGGTCACCCGGTTGCTGGTGCCCAGGAGCTCAAGGGGTGAATGCACTGCGCACGTATTGAATAATTCCCTCCCTGGCCGCTCTTGCCCTTCCCCTCTCCCCTCTCCCTTCCTCTCCTCTTGCCGACCAGATTGCCAGATTCTATCCAAAATCTCTTATGCTATTTCAATGGTCTTTTCCGCTTGTTTATTATTTTCATTGTCTGATTAAAAAAACTAAATGAAATATTTCTAATAGTAGGTTTCATATTATTTTGCAATTGCTTTTTAAGGGGGAGTAGGAGCAGCCGTCTAAACGTGCTTAAAAAAAAAACTAGACTATTATATGGTTTTTTACTTTCTCTTACCTATGTATATATGTAATATATATATAGAGAGAGAAAGTATTGGATTCATGTCAAAAATTCGATGTCGAGATTTTGATGGATCTTCACGTTTTGAGGTCCCCTGAATCCAAAAAAGTGGTTTTCGCGACATGGTCTGTCTGTCTGTCTGTGTGTGTGTCTGTGAACAAAATATCTCAAGAACGAAAAGAGCTATGACGTTGAAATTTTATATTTAAGTTAGGCACCCCCCATGGGACGTGACACGAAGCTTTTGAACAAAATCGACCAAAGAGTACTAGTACTTTACTGATGCACTTTTTCAGTTCTTTTTCGATTTTCTTGAAATTCGCTCCAACGATTTTTTTTAAAATTCAAAAATCAATTATTTTTTAGATCCTCTATAAAATGTATATTCTCATTTTGTGATTGAAATCTTCTGAAGACCACTTTACTCTTGTACTCCATAGAAAAGATAGGAGAAATGGTTGCCATGGTAACAAAATATAAATATTTTCCCATACTTATTTATTTATTTATTTAGGGCATCCAGCACCAAAGGCTTTTAATGCCTCATACAATTTTTTTTTTTTTTACAAAATATAACATTTTAAATTATTTCCTTTCACTTTTAAATCTCAATTCTTTTCTTCTTTTCTTCCATTCTGCTTTTCTTTCTTTCTGCTTTTCTTTCTTTCTTCTTTCCTTTGTATATATATACATATAAATTTTACAACTTGAAATTCGAATGTACCGTACTGTCGGAAACTAAATACATGTCGACACAAAAAATCTGGTGCGCCAGTCACACCAGATTTTTTAACTCGTAGTTTAAGAGTGTTCTTGTTTACTATATAGATTGGTCGGATAAATTTGCTAGTTGACTAGAAGTGAAGCAACCGACCCATACTGATTAGCGCCTATTAGAAAGCAACCAAACATCCATTGGAGTAAAGCTAGGCAAAAAAAAAAATCTTGTGTGACTGGCGCACAGCACACAACTTTCTCTTACCCTTCGGAACACAACTTTCGATTACCGAAGGTAAGAGAAAGTTGTGTGCTGTGCGACAGTCACACCAGATTTTTTTTTATTTTATTTCTGTCTTTAATTGTTTCCGG
Organism: Euborellia annulipes; assembly: GCA_023213315.1. NCBI lineage: Eukaryota > Metazoa > Arthropoda > Insecta > Dermaptera > Anisolabididae > Euborellia > Euborellia annulipes. The sequence continues at coordinate 11,083 of JAKCPI010025329.1, read as the reverse complement.
GAAAACATATATCACACTCTCTCTCTCTCTCTCACTTGCAAACATTATCGTCTGTCTCTACTCTTTTTATTAAATTCCCTTTCCACCTTATCTTCGCATAGGAACAATGTTAATTTCCTATAGAGATTTGTATTTTAATTTCGATTCAAAAGGGGGTCCCCTTTGGAACTTTTTTAGGCATTTAAAATTTTTTTTTCCAATTCTTATAAAATTTTGTATTTATTTACGAATCTATATTGTGTAAAAAATGTCCAAATATGAGATTAAAATTTTGAAAAATAACCATAGTTTATTTGAAGCAGTCAACATTTAAAATGCAAGTTTGAAACTAAGGTGCTATCGGAAACTAAATATATCTCGACACAAAAAATCTGGTGTGACCAGCACGGTGCACAACTTTCTCTTACCGAAGGGTGCTTGTCACACCAGATTTTTTGTGTCGACATATATTTAGTTTCCGCCAATATATTAGAATTTAAGATGTCAAATTTATAAACATGGGAAAATATTTATATTTTGTTACCATGGCAACCATTTCTCCTATCTTTCCTATGAAGCACAAGAGTAAAGTGTGCTTCAAACAATTTTGGGGGCAAAACGAGAATATACATTTGAAAGAGCATCTAAAAAATAATTGATTTTTGAATTTTAATCAAAATCGTTAGAGCGAATTTTGAGAAAATCGAAAAAAAACTGAAAAAGTACATCAGTAAAGTACTAGTACTCTTTGGCTGATTTTGAATAAAAAGCTTATTTTGAGATTCTTCAAAGGTACTTAAGTTAAATATAAAATTTCAACCCGGTAGCTCAACTCCTTCATGCTAAAAAAATCTGTCCACACACACAGACACACATACATACACACACACACACACACACACACACAGACCAATTTGCGGGACCCACTTTTTTTGGACTCAGGGGACCTCAAAACATGTATATCCATCAAAATCTGGACATCGAATTTTTGACATGATCGCAATACTTTCTCTCTCTATATATTTCATATATATGGTATGAGAAAGTAAAATTACATTTGTGTAATATCCACTGAGAACGTAGCGTTCCGAATGTTCCCTTGTCGATTCCGTTGATTCTCTTTCTTTTTCATATAGCCGTAGGTGCCTCGCCCCCCCCCCTCCTCTACCAAACAGTAATTTAATTTTTCCTTTTAAACTTTTGATTTGAGCAACTTCTAATTAAATTATTTTCATTTTAGCTAATCAAATTTAAAACAATATTGATTAGCCGACCCACTTTTCTTTTTTTTTTCTCAGAAATTTTTTATTTTTAAGACAAAATTTAATTAAATTTTTGATTATTCAACAAATAAGAAACCTTTGAAATTGTTAAATGATGGATGGACTTGTTTAACTTTTGCCAAGCATTTATTTATTAAGCGAAATACTCGTACGCACACACCAGATATTTCCTTACGTAATTCATTTGATTAAAATTTATTTTTAATTACTTATTGATTATGCCGTATAAAAAGACAGCGCAAAAAAAGTATTTTTCTCTTACCTATATAGGCCTATGAAATATATAGTGATTAAAATTCAAAAATACAATATTTTTTTAGATGTTCTTTGAAAAGTAAAATTTTTCGTGACAATTGTTTGAAGTACACTTTACTGATGTATTTCAGATTTTTCAAATTCATTTTCCGGGCCTTCCTTCCATAGAGCCAATGTTAAATCCCCATATGGGGATTTGAATGTTAATTTCGATTCAAAAGGGAGTTCCCATAACTTTTTACACATTTCCAATTCTTATGAAATTTTGTATTTATTTAGGATTCTATATTGTGTATATAATACGTATTATATTAGATTAAAATTTTGAAAAATAACCATAGTTTATTTCAAGCAGTCAACATTTAAAATACACAGAGCCTATGGAAATCATTTGACTTTTTACTTTTCTCGTACCCTATATATGAAATATATAGAGAGAGAAAGTATTGCGATCATGTCAAAAATTCGATGTCGAGATTTTGATGGATATACATGTTTTGAGGTCCCCTGAGTCCAAAAAAGTGGGTCCCGCAAATTGGTCTGTGTGTGTGTGTGTGTGTGTGTGTGTGTAAGGGGGGGGGGGTGTGTGTGTGTTGTGTGTGTGTGTGTGGACAGATTTTTAGCATGAAGGAGTTGAGCTACCGGATTGAAATTTTATATTTAACTTAGGTACCTTTGAAGAATCTCAAAATAAGCTTTTGAACAAAATCGGCCAAAAAGTACTAGTACTTTACTGATGTACTTTTTCAGTTTTTTTCGATTTTCTCAAAATTCCCTCCAAGGATTTTTTTTAAAATTCATAAATCAACTATTTTTTAGATGCTCTTTAAAATGTATATTCTCATTTTGCCGTTGAAATCTTCTGAACACCACTTTACTCTTGTTCTTCATAGCAAAGATAGAAATGGTTGCCATGGTAACCGAATTTAAATCTTTTTTCTTTTTATTAGATTAAAAATCAATTATTATTTAAATTCCCATTTTTTTTTATTTTATTTGTGTCTTTAAGGTTGTTCGACATTAAAGCACTTTGGTAGATTAAAAGCTAATTTTTTAATATGTTATTAATCACTATCAAATACGTATAAAAAAAATTTTGAAGCAGATCTGACACAGGGTTATCGTGTAATTAATTTTTAAAAAATTGAAATTTAACATGTAGCCTATGGGGAATAACGACGAAACGCACACATATCGAATTATATAGCCACCTCTGCAATAGATACAAAAACAAAAAACTTACATTTTATTAATTCACTTCCGAGGATTACGTTAAAAATAAAATCAAAAGTTTCTGCCGACCGCTTTTAAAGATATTTTAACAAGAAAGTCAAAAAATCCTCCAAAATGACAGTCGCTAATATTTAAAAATAATGAATTCTCGAGAGTCAGACCAGCCTGGCAACGTCGCATAGCATAAGTGTCTTATCTCTATGTCAGATACATTTTTTTTTCAATTTTACAATATTTTTTCTCGCAAATCGTCCATTGTGTTTAAACCGATTTGCATTAAACATTGTAATATATTAAATAAAATAAAATTGGAGGCTTTTAAGATTTAAAATAGATAGTTGATGAATGCAATGTTGCCAGTTCTATATTACGTGAAAAACTGCTCAAGTCGAAAGTCATTCATTTATTATTTTTGGTAATTAAATTATTAACTTAATCCAATTATAAACGATGATAGGTCACGACTAAATTATAATAAGGAATTTTGGCATTCAAATTTTTAATTTTATTTTTTAAAAAAATTTAGATTCTATTATGACTTACGATGTACTATCCGAACAACCTTAATTGTTTCAAAGAAAACATATATGTCTCTCTCTCACTTGCAAACATTATCGTCTCTCTCTACTCTTTTTTAAATTCCCTTTCCACCTTATCTTCGCATAGAAACAATGTTAATTTCCTATAGGGATTTGTATGTTAATTTCGATCCAAAAGGGGGGTCCCTTTTTAGAACTTTTTACGCATTTAAAATTTTTTTTTTCCAATTCTTATGAAATTTTGTATTTATTTACGATTCTATATTGTGTATAAAATGTCCAAATATGAGATTAAAATTTTGAAAAATAACCATAGTTTATTTGAAGCAGTCAACATTTAAAATGCAAGTTTGAAACTAAGGTGCTATCGGAAACTAAATATATCTCGACACAAAAAATCTGGTGTGACCAGCACGGCGGGCAACTTTCTCTTACCGAAGGGTAAGAGAAAGTTGTGTGCTGTGCGCCAGTCACACCAGATTTTTTACTTATGAAATGCAAGTGGTCAAGTTAACTAAGTGCTATGGGAAACTAAATATATCTCGACACAATAAATTTGGTGTGGCCAGCATGATGCACAACTTTCTCTTAACCAAGGGTAAGAGAAAGTTGTGTGCTGTGCGCCAGTCACACCAAGGGCGGATCCAGAGGTGTTTCTCGGGGGGGGGGGGGGGGGGTAATCTGGTGTGACTCGTCGCACAGCACCAGGGGCGTATATAGAAATTTTTTTCGGAGCGAGGGCCTGTTCTCAAAAAAATTTTTCCACAAAATATTTTACCTTTTTTTTTAGAGAGGGTAAATTAAATTTTTGTCATGTCCCGTTCGCGGAAAATTTCACTCTTTTGCGGAAGCTGGTATTTTCGTGAGAAGATAAATTAAATACAAATCAAATTTTTAAGTATTTATTTTTAAAATTTTTCGTTTAAAATATATTTTTTTCAAATCTCGGGGGGGGGGGGGGGGCGTAATTACTCCCCTCCCCCCCCTTGTATCCGCCCTTGAGTCATACCAGATTTTTTATTTGAGACTTGATTAAACTTTTTCGATATTTTTATACATAAATAGCTTTCGAGATCCATTCATTTAAGTAAGATATTAAACCTTTTGGATTCGTCGGCGCCCAGTGACGGCGCTACGGGGGCTAGGGGGGCATGCGCCCCCCGGCAAGGACCTCTGCCCCCCTGGATGCCCCCCAATCAGCTCGAAAACCAAATAAAAAAATTTCTAAAATTATTCAGTTTTCCTTAAAAAAATGTAATTTAAGTTTTAAGCTTTTTATTTCAATGTAAAAAAGAAAGATTTTTTTTTAAATTCTTTATTTTAATAAATAAATTTAGTTACTCTCAAGTTTTTGTCAAGTAAATATCTTTCTTTTGTGCCATTATAATGTCATCGAAAAGATAAAAATATCCGATAACTTTACCAATCGAATTGAAATAAATAGAGACGGGGTCTAAATGGCCTTAGATGCCGAAAAAGTCCTAAATTAAAAAAAAAAAAAACTATTGAGCCCCAATCTAAAAAAAAATTTCTTCTTCGAGTACAAGTGTAAATCAACCAGAATCAAGCTCAAGTGATTCAGAAGAAATCGATACTGATTTTGAGAAATTCTGCGCATAGCCAATATTTTTCAGAAAAATTTCTGGGCTTTCATATTTCTCAGGAGATAGTGAGGAAGCCTGCCAACCAAAACTGAAAATATTTCCCTTTTCGTGCTGGTGGAGATCCTCTTTAAAATGTATATTGCCCTTGGAATCTTTTGAAGCACACTTTTTACTCTTGTACTTTATATGAAAGATAGGAAAAATGGGTGCCATAGTAACATTTTCTCCTGTTTATAAATTTTACATCTTGAAACCGAATTTTGGCTTCAATTTTAGTTTCGACCAAAATCGTAACCGAAATCGAAACTTGTTTTAAACTTTTTCTTAAAATTTCCTATACAAAATTCATCTTTTTTTTAGAATTTTTTTTAAAAATTTCCATTTTTCCTTCTTACGAAAATCATTTGACCTTTTTTTAAGTGCGAATTTCACTCGACGTTTTTTTTTAGTGTACGAGCATAAATAATCCCATCTTTTCAAACTCAGGTTTCGGGCAGGGCGAAGTTTCGGCTGAAATTTGGCCGAAACTGGCCGAATCCGAAACTTCTGTCGGTTCTTAAGGTCACACAAAATATCTGGTGCCACGATCACACCAGATTTTTTGTTTCTATGTTGATGTAACCTATATATTTATTGACTGCCCCCCTGATGATAAGTTTGCCCCACTCCTGCCCCCCCCTCTGAGAATATGCTAGCGCCGTCACTGTCGGCGCCACAAGTGGCTGAGAAGCCTTGAGCTTAGTCAATCAAACCAATATTTTTAAAACAAATAAATCATTAACTGAAGGAGAAAAGCTACTTTTAAAACAACACTAGGGATTTTGGTTGCCTAAGTTCAAGGCTCCTCCACTCTCAAATATCAGTCAACTCGGATTTTATTTTTCATATTCGATCAAAATGAAATATTTCCTGTTTAACGGAATGAAACTCTCTATTTAGGGAACAGTTTCGGTTTTAATGAAATATAACCATCATGAGTCAAATAAAAATTTTTATTTAATTTCTATTTGCCGACGTTTCGGTCTCCAATTTGACCTTCAGGACAAATATTGTCAATTATACACGATCTTAGGTATTAATATTTTAATATTCATTGCAATTATATACAATTTATTTTTACTTTGATATGTGCAAAAATATTATCATATACTTGCTACTTGAAGGTCTCCGATGATGAAGGTCGTGATTGGCAACCGAAGCGTCAGCAAATAGAAATTAAATAAAAGATTTCTTTTTATTAAATCTCCTGGTAGCAAAGTTCCTGCGAATCTTGATTGTTTTTTTGTTCTATTCGATATTATTTTTTTTTTTTATTATATGAATAAATATTATATATCAGCATTTACTGCTGTTTTGGCTTCTTTTTAATTGTACGAAAAAAATTGACCGATACGAGTAAGTATCGATACTTTTCAATCGATACCGAGTAGGTACTCGATACTTTGCGACCGATACCGGTACCGAGTAAAAGTATCGATACCTCACTGGTATCGTTTCATCCCTAATCGAGAGTGTTGAACTCCAATTGCAAAGCACCTTCCGCCTCTTATTGTTTCAATTCAACAGCCACTTTATTTCTTCAAATCTTTTCTGGTTTACAGGCCGAAAAATGAAAATATCTTTTAAATGAATTTTCCATCGATGTCGAAAAAATAACTAAATTTTAATTTCGATCTATTCAACACTCACCATTTATAAAAATATTGGAATTAGAATGAGAGCGACATAGACTGTCATCTATTCAAATATTCACCCTCTTGTTGCTTACCGGCAAAAAGTTGGATTAAAATTTAAGAAAAAAGTTTGATTCTTTGTCGCCTTTGAATTCAAATTATAAATACAAGTGATAGAGAAGAGATGGACAGAAGCAGCCTTCGATTGCTTGCCGATTATCCGGAAACGATTCGATGCATTTATTAAACATAAAGGGGAATAGAGCGGCGTTTTCAGCAGGGTGGGGTCCAGAACCTTCGCAAAAAAACAAAAAAAAAAAAATTATTTATTTTTTTCAATAAAAGTTGGGGTCATTTTATATTTATTTAATATACGGAATGAGTGGCCGAAACGTTATTTCTCATATCTTATACAAATATACCACAGTTTACTCAAAAACAAGTGTTTATATTACTTATACTTTTTTGACTACAGAGGCCATTTAGAGGGTACAGTCGGCGCTGCAATTTGGTTGCCTAAGCTCAAGGCTCGAACATATCAGGCACTTGTGACGCCGATTGTGCAATATTATATATTTAATGATTTTAGTGTAGTCTAGTGATATAATTAAATATAAATTAAAACCGGTAGATTAAATCTTGAACAATATATTTGTTGTTGTTGGAATTAAAAAAAAAATTCATATTTTCAGAGCATTTGGCTTACAAGTGCAAGGACACCTGTTTCAGTAAATTGCCATAACTCTGATGAAGGCAATTGTATTCTTGCTTAAAACTTGTAAGTCAAATGCTCTGAAAATAAGAAAATTTTGTTTCATCAAATTCCAACAACAACAAATGTATTGTTTAAAAATTAATTTACCCTTTTTAATTTATATACATAAGGCTTTCTACAGACTTGTAACTCGTGGGCCACCTATCCAACAGTGGATCTTGGTAATTTTTATTTAATAACAATAACTCTCGAGTTATAATTAATGATTTTTGTCTTTTCTCAAGCATTTAAGCAATTCAATTCATCATTTTATTTTTGGTCCTTCGAACCACGGATGAGCTAGTCAGATAAATAATTTTCTTGATATAAACATTCATCAGAAATTAAGGTAAATAATTAATATTTTTTTTTTTAATGGCAATCACAAAAGAAATAAGTCTTAAAAAGCAAAATGACATGTGAGAAAAGAACTCGTGGGCGCCACGTCACAAAACTCATATACTCAATAATTGATTGATATATTCGTTTATTTTATTTACTTAATGTTGTAATTATTCACTCGCTTGGGCTATTCAACTCATTCAAAATAATCTAACCTTGAAATTCACATGATAACTTGCGAAGGTTTATTTAGCAAAGCGTAAAAGAGAAGAGAGAAAATGATAAATGGACAGCAAGACACATCATATAAACATTAGAATCAAGTAAATAAAAAAAAAAAAAATCTTTAAATAAAATCAGGATCAATTTGCTAATTGTACATCATGATTGATGGATTTACATATTTAACACCATTCTGCCTCCTACTGTCAATTTAATTTACTCTTTTAACCTTGAACTTTTTTTTTTTTTTATTTAACGTCATTTCTAAGTGAGGCCTATTTACTCTGAGGCTATTGATTGGATCAATCTAGGCCATTCAATCTAATTAATCCCCCACAAGTAGTCATCGAGTGTCTGTCTGTCTCGGGAACAAATTAACTTAAAAAAACACACACGGGTAGGCATTATTTAACGAAAAGTTACCAATTTTTTTTTTTTGTCACCTTGTAAGTGCCTCTGGCTAGGACTATATAGGCAAGGACAAAAGAACTGGCACAGTTATTCGTTCATTCGTTCCTTCTAGGAGCAAAAAAACTTTGTTTTCTCCCTTCCTTGTAACATTTTCTCTCTTTTTGATTGATCTGTTTAAACTTACTTGTTAGTGACAAATCTATCAGCTCTATCTTTCAAACTTTAACATTTCACTCAGTGGATGAAGTTTTAAGTTATAAAAATAGAGATACATATTTAACTTATGTCTTGTGCTTTGTATTATTATTATTATTATTTGGAAGTTTTTAATTATAGAACACATTTGTTATTAATTATTTATTAAAAATATAAATACTGTACGTTTTGATTGCTTATTCTGCAGTCGTTTTCAAGTACTATGCACTTGATCCGACTCTAGTGAACTAACTAACCTTCAAGGGACATTTTATATGCAATGACGTCAACGTCATCTTCATGTCCACTTAAGTCGGAGAAAGTGTATAGTACTTGAAAACGACTGTAGAATAAGCAGTCGAAACGTTGTACAATTTAACAAAATATGTTCTTTAATTAAATACTCTCATAATAACACTAGTCGACAAGGTTTTTTTCACAAGATATCTGATTAGTGAGCCCAGTGCATTTAACCCAGTGCATTTTTTCATTCTGAATTCAGATATGTAGTTAGAATTTTTCCATCAGGCACAGTTTTAGAGATATAGATATAGAGAATAGATTTTAATACACTGTAAAAAAAATTTTAATTTTAGTATGTTTTAGTATAGTAAATTTACAAATTTTCCTTGTAAATGATAACTACCATACATTTGTATACTAAATTTACAAATATATGCATTCAAAAAATTTTTACAACCAAAAAACATCTTAAAATTACAATTCTCTTGGAAAATTAGAGTAAATATTGTAAGTTTACCATACGATTTCTAATTTTACAATACAACGGCATTGTAATTTTAGAACACGGTTTGTAATTTTAGAAAAGGGTTTGTAATTTTACAAAAAGGTTTCTAATTTTACAATACAAGGGTATTGTAATTTTCCTTTTAAGGCTGGACCAACATGGCCGACTTTGTTTCGACTGCTTTTTAGCTTTCTTAATAAAGACATTTTTGGCACTATAAGGATTTATTTAAGTTATAATAATACAAAAAATAATAATATTATGATAACTTTAAGTTTATTTTTTATTTTATTATTTAGTAAAAATAGTTTACAATGAGGTCATACTTGAATGCCAAATAGCAGAGATAGAGCATTAGTTAACAGGTGATTCGATGGTCAAATGGACTAGGCAGCAGTTTTCTACCAAAAAGGTCAGTGTTCAAATCCTGGAGGAATTTTTCATTAAATAAAAATATTTATTTCACTCCATTCAGGTAGAGACGTCCCCTAAAGGTCAATAACCTATGCTGGGTCCAGTCGTAAATTTTTTTTTTTTTTTTCTAAATATTAGTAAAATTACAAACATTTGGATTGTAAAATTGCTAAATATTTGTAAAATTACCAAATTTCTCAATTCTTGGATTGTAAAATTGCTAAATATTAGTAAAATTACCACATTTGTAAACGATTTTTGCAAAGAGTTTTGTAAAAATATCATTCAACTGTATAGTAAATTTAGTATCTATTGGTCTTGGAAATTTGCTTACAACAAAAAAATTGTAAAATCATCGAAATTTTTTTTACAGTGTAGAAAATATGCTCTCAAACGGCTCTTATTTAGAATGTTCAAATTATTTTTAACGGGACACCCCGTCAAATGATGCAGATAGTTGGAATACATATAAATTTTAAGTTTCAGCCCAATCGGAGGTCATTTAGACGTGCCGCAAACGGCTTAAAGTTTAGAAAAATCGAATTTTTTAAGTTTTTTTGCTTTGGTCACCTCTAATACAATTTTAGATATCCCTGAATGCTGAATGACTTCAATTGAATTGAAAAGCGAACCCTATCCACGAGAAGCTAATGTATCCTCTCTGATCATAGGTTCCCGGGCACTAACTTTATTAAATATTATTTTAAAAAAAATTTATTTCATATCTTTCTTTATACTTGTAAAAGAAAAAGAAGTCCATTTTTTCGACCAGTGAGTGTACTTGTGTTTTTTTCTTTCCTGACGTTTTTGTTAATAATTTCGTTAATAATTAGCAGATTTTTATAAACGATTGATTTTTGGAAAGCCAAAGAACTATAGAATATCGTATATATATGTTTTTTGCATTCAGGGATATCTAAAATTGTATTAGGGGGTGACCAAAGCAAAAAAATCTTGAAAATTTCGATTTTTCTAAACTTTAAGCCGTTTGCGGCACGTCTAAATGACCTCCGATTGGGATGAAATTTAAAGATTTATATGTATTCTAAATATCTGAATAATTTTACGGGGTGTGGCGTTAAAAATAATTTGAACATTCTAAATAAAAGCCGTTTTAGAGGACATTTTCTACTAAAATCTATTTTGCTCTATATCTCTAAAACTGTGCCTGATGGAAAAATTCTAACTACATATCTGAATTCAGAATGAAAAATACTTCTAGAATGTCATATCTTTATTCTTGCGAAAGAAAAAAGTTCATTTTTGTCGACTAGTGAATATTAGCTGGAATTACCACGCATTTGTAAACGATTTTTTGCAAAGAGTTTTGTAAAAATATAATTCAACTGTATAGTAAATTTAGTATCTATTGGTCTTGGAAATTTGCTTACAACAAAAAAATTGTAAAATCATCGAAATTTTTTTACAGTG
>JAKCPI010025326.1:0-33859 GCA_023213315.1 Euborellia annulipes | reverse complement strand
TAAATATACTTTTTTATCTATAATGTCCATTCCAATTAATTTCGAAATTTATTTTTTTGGTTATGAATATTTTTGAACAAGCTTAACAAAGAAGTGTTTTTTTTTTTTTTTTTTTTTTTTTTTTGGCAGACCTCAAGTTTTGTTTCTAATTTTCTTCGGTTGTTATAAGTTTAATGAGAAAAAAATTACTATCTCCTAATACTTTTATTTTCCCTAAATTTTTTTAAACACCGTATCTCGTAATCTAAGACCAGTTAGTCTCAATATTTATTTCCAGTTGTGGCACAAATCCATTCAGTAATCTGTCTCAGCTCTTTAAACAATTTTCTTATAACTACAATACGAATAATATTTTTATTGATTTTTTAGATCAATACTTTTTAGTACATTTATTACTTTTCTATTTAAAAGTACTACTTTTTATTATACATACAAGGTAAAGGAGCCTAGAGAAACGTGTTTTCAACACGAAAGCCATAAAAAACCGCCATATAGCTGTAAGAATCACTCGTTAAAGTCACTTATCTATTTTTTTTTTCAAATATATTTTCTAAACTTTCCTAGATATATATCGCAACATGACCGCCTTCTGCGGCCCTGTAGATTTTGTTTTTAATTTTTTTTAAATTAATTCATTGCCTGGACTAGCCCTCACTATTTCATTTTTTTTTATTATAAATTTTATTAAATATTATTATCTATTAAAACTTGTAAAATTAAAAAAAAATATATTAAAATAAAAATATTTAATCCTTATCCGAGGGGAATGTGCTGAGGAGCCGGCTAATTAGTGTGTTGGCTCGGATTTTATTTAATTATATACTTTTTTGTAATATAATAAGGACCAGGCCTGAGTTGAGTGCCCGGTGAGCAAGTCCCCTTTTTTCCCGGAACGTTGTCTCCGAGGTCGAGTGGGCTCGCTGCGGTGGCCGGCGTTCTACACTTCTTGTCTCGACTCAGGAGAGTCAAGACCACACACTTCTTATCTCGACTCAGGAGAGTCAACATCACACTCGTCGTCTCGACTCGGGAGAGTCAAGACCACACCTTACTATCTGGACTCTGAAGAGTCAACATCATCTCATCATCGGGACTCAGAGGAGACAACACCGACACTCCTCTCCGTCTCCGTACCGAAACGTTGGAGAAGCCAGCAGCAACGCTCGCCTCTGCCCGTTCCTCGTAACGTCATTGCCGTGTCGTGACGAGGCGATACGAAACCACGAGCTGAGATTTGGACATCTTAATCCAACTCCGCCCCGCCACTTCGAGTCCTGAGTGACACCGAAACGTCCGCAGAGTCCAGCTGACACCGAAGCGTCGCAGCTGACTAGCAGGCCTTCGACCGCACCAGGCAGTTCACCGAAACTTCATCGGCACCCGCCGTTCCCAGGGACCGCTCAGATAAGGCCTCACTCTCCTTGGCTCCCTTATCAACACCCCTTATTAATAAACTTTTAAATATTATAAAAAAAATCATATTTTATTTACCCCCTTATCCTAAACAATTTAGAATTTAAGAAATTGTTAAATTCATTTTATTTTCAAAAAAAAAAACTTTAAAATTAAATAAACGAAAAAGAATTTCATAAAAAAAAAAAAGGAAAAAAAAAATAGAATTCCAAAAACTTGAAAGAAAAAAAAATATAAAATAGATTGAAAAGATTTATATCTAAAAAAAAAAAATAATATAAAAAATAAATAAATTTTAATTTAAAATAAAGAAATAAATGTATCCTAATTTGAAATTGTGAGGTTTCGCTTAGGCAATGGCAGTCCAAACAGCAGAAGCAGAGCTCACCCTGAGTCAACACACCCCCCGGTCCGTCGGACCCTACACGTCGGATACGCTTTGTGGTGGAGGAAAGGCTGGGATCCATGATACCGAAATGGCACTTGGACGAAGCAGCACCGAAACGGGTGGAGATGTTTGGGTGTCTGAAGACACAGGGCAATCGGCAGGCGACGCCGTGGATTTACAGGCGGCGCGAACCATTTCCCAGGCCTCCGGAGATACAGGCGGCGTAACAATTACGTCCGACGTGAGAGGAGAATCGAGGTTGCTAGCCGACTCAGAGCAGTCCCGGAATTTCGGGGAAACCGTCCTCGGCGATGGCATTGGCGCGGCAGCGCTTTCGGGAAGCAGTTCGGCGGCTTCGGGCCTCGTCCCTGAGCCCCGGGTGAGTACCATCGGCAGATCCCCTCCCTCTGTCCCTGTTGGTAGCCCGAGCCCTAGAGTGGCTGACCCCGACCGCACGCAGGAAACACTTGATCAGAACTCCCTGTTGCAAGCAATATTGGCGGGAATAAAGGTAGAATATGCCAGGCTGGAAACTAGGCTGGAAGCTTCAATGGATGCTCATAGTGCCAGGATGGAAGCCCGGTTAATGGCGGTAGAGGAGGCAATATTGGCTGCTATTGGCGGTCAGAAGAAGGAGAACGAGCAATGCCAAGAAAAAAAGGAACAGGTAGTCATTCCGGAGGTTCAGGTGACGGATATGGACCAGATTCCAACCAGTCAAGAACCGGAGACACCGTTCCTCCAGACAGAGGTAGGAGAAATCGGGGGGCAATCCGAAGTACCCCAGAACGGCGAGTTGGAACCGGGTACTGGAATTCCGGCCGTACAAGAGGAGGTTGGCCGCGTGGAGGAGGACCTGGTCATCCCCACTCCAGATTTGAAACAGGTCCAAGAAGTTAGCGAGGAGATTGCCCGCGAAGTAGCAAGTAAAGGGGGCCCAGAGGAGCAAGGGCATAGAATAGTTGTCGAAGAGCTACCAGTAGTTAATAACATTTCGGTCAAAAAGTTACCCATAGTGGATAACATTTCGGTCCGGAAGTGGGAATTTTTCGCGATGATTCCGCAATTTAGAAAATACCGCCCAATTATTTTACGGCATCCACTGATTTATTACTGTCATGGGCCGCTCACTTTAGTTCCGCCTTCCACTACCCCTATTTGTGGGAAAATGAAGCGATGGCTATCCCTGATTAGTGAATATGAGTTGAACATTGATGGTTATATCTCTATCAATTCGTAAGTCACACTAGGCGGTGAATGTCTACCTCTCAAAAAAAAAAACCCTCATCTTCCCCTGTTGATGGTGCTTGGCGGTGGCCTATGGACGGGTTCCACAGACGCGCGGACGCGCGTAGATTTTATTTTTTTTTCAGATTTCCGCTAAAGGGTCTGCTCTGACGGGGACATCAATTCTCTTCTCACGAGTCGGAGTTGCCCCCCAGCCCGTGAATGACGAGAAGAATCGCCTCGTTCAGGTGCCTGTCTACGGCGACGTCTCTCGGTGCCCATGTCAAATGAAACCCGACATCTTGGGATGGCGCGTTTCATTTCATATAAATCAGGGGGGGATCGCAACATGACCGCCTTCTGCGGCCCTGTAGATTTTGTTTTTAATTTTTTTTAAATTAATTCATTGCCTGGACTAGCCCTCACCATTTCATTTGTTTTTTTTTATTATAAATTTTATTAAATATTATTATCTATTAAAACTTGTAAAATTAAAAAAAAATATATTAAAATAAAAATATTTAATCCTTATCCGAGGGGAATGTGCTGAGGAGCCGGCTAATTAGTGTGTTGGCTCGGATTTTATTTAATTATATACTTTTTTGTAATATAATAAGGACCAGGCCTGAGTTGAGTGCCCGGTGAGCAAGTCCCCTTTTTTTCCCGGAACGTTGTCTCCGAGGTCGAGTGGGCTCGCTGCGGTGGCCGGCGTTCTACACTTCTTATCTCGACTCAGGAGAGTCAAGACCACACACTTCTTATCTCGACTCAGGAGAGTCAACATCACACTCGTCGTCTCGACTCGGGAGAGTCAAGACCACACACTTGCTATCTGGACTCTGAAGAGTCAACTATCATCTCATCATCGGGACTCAGAGGAGACAACACCGACACTCCTCTCCGTCTCCGTACCGAAACGTTGGAGAAGCCAGCAGCAACGCTCGCCTCTGCCCGTTCCTCGTAACGTCATTGCCGTGTCGTGACGAGGCGATACGAAACCACGAGCTGAGATTTGGACATCTTAATCCAACTCCGCCCCGCCACTTCGAGTCCTGAGTGACACCGAAACGTCCGCAGAGTCCAGCTGACACCGAAGCGTCGCAGCT
This sequence comes from Euborellia annulipes, assembly GCA_023213315.1. Taxonomy (NCBI): domain Eukaryota; kingdom Metazoa; phylum Arthropoda; class Insecta; order Dermaptera; family Anisolabididae; genus Euborellia; species Euborellia annulipes. The sequence goes on along the minus strand of JAKCPI010025326.1, from coordinate 29,725 downwards.
GACTAGCAGGCCTTCGACCGCACCAGGCAGTTCACCGAAACTTCATCGGCACCCGCCGTTCCCAGGGACCGCTCAGATAAGGCCTCACTCTCCTTGGCTCCCTTATCAACACCCCTTATTAATAAACTTTTAAATATTATAAAAAAAATCATATTTTATTTACCCCCTTATCCTAAACAATTTAGAATTTAAGAAATTGTTAAATTCATTTTATTTTCAAAAAAAAAACTTTAAAATTAAATAAACGAAAAAGAATTTCAAAAAAAAAAAAAAGGAAAAAAAAATAGAATTCCAAAAACTTGAAAGAAAAAAAAATATAAAATAGATTGAAAAGATTTATATCTAAAAAAAAAAATAATAATAAAAAATAAATAAATTTTAATTTAAAAATAAAGAAATAAATGTATCCTAATTTGAAATTGTGAGGTTTCGCTTAGGCAATGGCAGTCCAAACAGCAGAAGCAGAGCTCACCCTGAGTCAACACACCCCCCGGTCCGTCGGACCCTACACGTCGGATACGCTTTGATATATTTTTTTTTTTTTGATAAAATTATTATATTCCTATATAAGAATTCTTGGTTAGAGGGGAGTAATTCCTTACCTAATCCAATTACTTTCTTTATTTATTTTTGTTGTTCTTGAGCAAAAATTTGATTTGTTCAAGGGTAAAAAAAAGGAACACTCAAAATAAATCATTTGACCAAAGGGCAGGGAGTCTCTAGGGAGAAGTATATTCCCTTGAAAATAAAAAAAAATAAATAAATGACAAGTTGGATCTAGACAAGATAAATAAATAAATAAAAATTCTCTATTACATGTAGCATATTTATTATTATTAATTATTTATTAATAGAATGGAAAATTGGTCATAACAAAAATTGCACATTATTTTTGATAAAGGGAATTATGCGCAGTCTATTTTTTTATTAAAATCTTACATTAGTCAAAAATTTATTTCTTTCAAAACTGTTATTAGTCCAGTCGATATAATTAACAATAGGGGCGTTTTGGGAAAATATTCCGAAGTTAATTAAATTTTTACAGTAAGATTTAAACTTTCGACCGTTGGTTCTCGTTGAAACATTTTGTAAATTAAATTAAATATACAAATTAAACACTAGGTTATTTGTTTCAAAGGTTTTATTAATTAAAAATTAACACTTAATACGTATTTCGACAATTTCTTGTCATCATCAGAAGTGATTACATACTAATACATGAAAGTAGATACAGCATATATTATATATATACACTAGAAGCAGTGGTACCAACTGCAATACATCAAAGTAACAAGATGTTGCCAACATAACTCAATATGAACTTAATTAATATAACAAAATTAAAAGACATACAATAAAAAGGAAATTAACATATAAAAAATTTTTTTTAAAAATAAAAATAATGACAATAATAATTAATACTCAGCTCAAACAATTTTTTATTTTTTTTGTATATATATATATATATATATATATATATATATATATATATATATATATATATATCTTGAAGGTTTCCGCGACCGGATGTATGCGAAGACAAGTTTTCTCGGGTTAAGTCGCGTGGGGTGCTGAGATTTACTCGACGTTTCGGCTCTCCTTTTGGAGCCATTTTCAAGAGAGAAGGAAGTTAGGAGGTAATGGTGGAGGGGGGTTGTTTACGGGGTCGCAGTCTTCCTGGTCCCCAGGTCAATTTGGTGGATGACTCAGAGGCGTGGATTGGTCTCTGAGAACTGGAGGAAGGTTGGGTGTGTGTAATAATTGTGTTCGGTTTAGGTTGACTACGGGGCCTCAATCTGCCTACTCCCCAAGTCGGTGTGTTGGTGGTGTGTTTGGTGGATGCCTCAGAGGTCTGGGTTTGTCTCTGAGGAATGGACAGTGGTTGGTTCTGTGTAATCGGGTTTGTGTTTGGTTTGGGTTGACTTTGGGGCCTCAATCTGCCTACTCCCCAAGTCGGGGTGTTAGCTCTTGGTTCCCGGGGTCTCAACCTGCCTACTCCCCAGGCCGAGAGTAACTGAGAGTTTTTCCTATATATATACAATTGATTGTCAAAATTGTGATTGAAATCACGTCCTCGAATTTTAAGGTTTCTAGCAGTTTTTCCTATATATATACAATTGATTGTCAAAATTGTGATTGTATATATATAGGAAAAACTGCTAGAAACCTTAAAAATTCGAGGACGTGAGCATATACGGGCATGGAAATTAAATAAAGGTGAAAATTCGAATGTGGCTAAACATCTTATAGAGAATGGACATTCATGTTCGATGGATGTTATAAAACTCATCCACAAAGCTCCCAAGGGACTAAAATTGGACCTTTGGGAGGCTTTAGAAATTCAAAAGTCTTTAAAAAATAATGAAAATTTAATGAATGAACAATTAGATTTACATAAAACTCCTTTGTTTTCGATATTTTAGTTTATATTTACATCGGACGTGAATTTTTTCGAATGTATATATATATATATATATATATATATATATAAAAAAAAAAAAAAAAATTGTTTGAGCTGAGTATTAATTATTATTGTCATTATTTTTATTTTTAAAAAAATTTTTTATATGTTAATTTCCTTTTTATTGTATGTCTTTTAATTTTGTTATATTAATTAAGTTCATATTGAGTTATGTTGGCAACATCCTTGTTACTTTGATGTATTGCAGTTGGTACCACTGCTTCTAGTGTATATATATAATATAGCTGTATCTACTTTCATGTATTAGTATGTAATCACTTCTGATGATGACAAGAAATTGTCGAAATACGTATTAAGTGTTAATTTTTAATTAATAAAACCTTTGAAACAAATAACCTAGTGTTTAATTTGTATATTTAATTTAAATTTTTACAGGTCCAAATTACCTGTACCCCCAAATTGGTTAGGCCTACTCCTGGATGTCTATCCTAAGTCCTCCACCTCGATGACCCTATGGTAACTTGGAGGAGAGGGGAGTGCTTTTTAGTACTCTGGTGAACAAAATATACTTAGTTTTATAAGCGAAAAACTGAAAAAAATTCCAAAATTTTTTAGGTCTAACTTTGACCGGCCGTATCTCAGTTAATATCTAGTCTACAAATTCGTTTTATGTACCAAATTTTAGCAGATTAAATGTACTAAAGCTTTGCATTGGACTATAGTGGACAAAAAAATGCTTAGTTTATGAAATACGTGGTCGTATAATTGAAAAACTGAAAAAAGTCACTTATCACAGTCTCCTCGAAGGAGAGGATAGCCATTCTAGAGTACCTCCAAATAACCTGTAAAAATTTCATTGACTTCGGAATACTTTCCAGGTAAAAAGTGGATAACTAGAGGGCTATTCGTTCTTCCAATATTTTTAACATTTCGAGAAAATTCTAAATTCTAACTTTGATAGGCCGTTAATATTTGGTCTACAAATTCGTTTTATGTACCAAATTTTAACAAATTTAATGCTCTATAACTTTGCATGGGACTATAGTGTACAAAATATGCTTAGTTTACGAGTTATAAACAAAAAAAGTCCAAATTTTTTAGGTTTTTTGTCCCCCCCTCCCTTCCCCCACTAGCCTTAAGTTAGCACAGGGTCCTGGAGATCGAAAATTTAGGTTAGACATCCTAGAGTATCTTCAATTAAACTGTAAACATTTAATTAATTTGGAATATTTTCCCGGTAAAAAGTTATATCGACTGGACTACATTCATTTTTTGTAAAAAAAAAAAAAAAAAGATTCTATTATATTTGCAAAATTAATAAAGTAGTCTTAAGAATATGCTGTATGGTAATAAATAAACAGAAGACAATGTAAACAAATTTAGCTGGAAAAGAGGGAGGAGGGAGTATAAATATGATTTGTACCTGGGGCGTGTTGTGGAGGAAGAAATATAATAATTTACATATGTGTGTGTATATATATATGCTAGCAGAATATAGGATTGGGCGCCCAGGGCGTATGCCTTGCCATTTTAATTAACTCGCAAATGGAGTGCTCTTGATGCAACTGCCTATAGGGAAAAGGGAGAGGGGAGAGAGGGGGCCGTCCTCAAGATGAAATGCGCACCTATTTGCTGAAATGTCTGAAATCCATGACATCGCCTTTAATAGCATTTTCAAGGGGAATTCGCTTCATAACATATCGTGTCATTAAAAGCTGATACACCCTGTTCAACAGGTCGATATACATAATTAAGATAAATAAAATTTGTTACTGATTATTTTAGGGTTGATTTAAGGCCTTCATGACCTTGCTGATTATTGATAGGTTTTATGTCGACCAAAAAAAAATAGTCAGAGGTTTTCCGGAGCATTCAAATTAAGGAAAAATTAACAAGCTTTTTCTTAATGCGCATGCGTCAGACAACCTCTAATTTTTACTTTTTCTTACCTATGTATATATGTAATATATTGTATATATATATATATATATATATATAGAGAAATTCTCCTCAATATATAGAGAAAGTATTGGTTTCATGTCAAAAATGGGATGTCGAGATTTTGATGGATATACACGTTTTGTGGTCCCCTCAATATAAAAGTAGTTTGTGTTCCATTTTAAGCATGAAGGAATTGAGATAGGAGGTTGAAATTTTATATTTAAGTTAGACACTCTTCTAGGGTGTGAAAATAAGCTTTTAATCAAAATCGACCAAAGAGTACTAGTACTTTACTGATGTATTTTTTTGTTTTTTTTCGATTTTCTCAAAATTCTCTTCACCAAAATTTTTTTTAAAATTGAAAAATCAATTATTTTTTAGAATCTCTTTAAAATGTATATTCTCATTTTGCCCTAAAAGTGTTTTGAAGTACACTTTACTGATATAGTAGTTCAGATTTTTCAAATTCATTATCCGGCACTTCGTTCCATAGATCCAATGTTAAATCCCTATGGGGATTTGCATGTTAATTTCGATTTAAAAGGGGGTCGTGCACAACTTTCTCTTACCGAAGGAAACGTACACATTTTTGAGTGTATTTTTATTTAAAGAATAATGTTTCTTTTTTTTTTAAACAAAGATACACTCGAAAATTTGTACGTCTCCTTAATTACAGTATGTAAATTTCAACTTTTCGTTCGATACAAAAAGATGTTTTTCAGGGAAGAAGGATTTTTTAGATAGATCCAATTAGAAAATTATATTTATTACTCAGAAACAAAAATTGTGTTACATGGTGTTATCAACGAAACTCCTTTATTCTTAATATAAGAACTCAAAATATCTTTATTATATACTAACCTAGTATTTTTTTTTATTTTATAAAATTTATTTAGGTAAAATATTTCTCTCTCGATTAAATCTTTTTTTTTTTAACTCGTTCTCTTCAATGAACAAAAATTCCAATTTCAAATGTTTTATTTTAAGAAGAGAGAGTAAAAAAAAAAAATGAAATAACAAAAATAATGCTTTTTTTCGAACATTTCATCCTGACTAAAGATAATAAACTTTTGCGGACTTATTTCTCTTCATTTGAGCATGGCTCTTTTGCGCACATCTGTTTCATATCTAACTTTTGACATAAATACATTTTTTTTTTAATAGAACCGTTGACTTTTACCAAAGTTAAAAAAAAAAAAATTAAATTAAATGTAAGTTTTGAAAAAAAAATATTTATTTATTTATTTTTATGTTAAATCAATAAAATTCTTTTACTGATTAAATAAGATAGTAAAATTACTTTGACATTCAATCGTATTATTATTTAATCTCTATTATAGAGTTTTTTTTAATGGCTGGAATAGTGGAATTTTGATTAACAATGAAAATAAGAAGAAAAATGCAACTATGATTTTTTTCTTTAAAAAATTTATATTTAACAGCTGACGTTTCGGCCTTGATTAAAGCCATCTTCGGAGCTGTAAGTTGTCATTATGTACATATATTTGGTATTGTATGCGGTATTGGCTTTTAATATAACATTTTTTTGATTAAGAAAAAAATTTTTCTTTGTTCCATCACTAATACAATCTTTCTTTTGAGATAATATGACAATTGAACTCAGGGCAGTACAATATCATCTAATGATCCAACTAATACAATACCAAATATATGTACAGTGAGGGTCAATATTAAGTCCCACCCATTTCTACTTGTGTTTATTTCATTGTCTAAAATAAAATGAAAATCTTGATTGACAATTTTCTAGGTTTGAACCATGAAAGTTTCTATTAAAAAATATATATTTTTTTTTAAACAATGAAATAATTACAGGTAGAAAACGCCATAGGTGGGATTTAATATTGTCCTTCACTGAACATAATGACAACTAACAGCTCCGAAAACGGCTTTAATCAGGGCCGAAACGTTAGCTGTTAAAGGAAAAAATCCTGGCTGCATTTCTCTTCTAACTTTATTCTCTTATTCATACCTTATGAAGATAACTTCCCGAGTAAAAATGATTAAAAATGATCGAGGATTCACACGCCGGCACCAGGGACACACAGGGATACACACGCCCGCACCAGGGACACACACAGTAGTTCGAAAGTGACTAGAAGAAAAATGTGAGTCCCTGGTGTGGACGTGTGGATCCCTGTGTTTCCCCGGTGCGGGCGTGTGTATCCCTGTGTGTCCCTGGTACGGGCATGAATATCCCTGTGTCTCTAAGGTTCAGCAGACTAGAAGCGGGCGTGTTGATCCCTCGATCATTTTTAATAATTTTTACTCGAGTTTAATGGGATGAGTTACCTACTTCTCTCTAATTAATTAGTAAAATAAAATCTTTTTACTGCCTAATTCAGGTGTTCCCAAATTTCTTTGATTTCCCTTAATATATTTTCCGCGGCATTGATCTTTCTGTCTAATATTGGGATATTTTCACGGCGTTTCGGCTCATATTACTCTACAAATTGATTGATATTTTGAAACTAATGAACACGTCGATTCTTTACCCGAATAGGACAAGAAATAACACTTGAACATTCCCTGATATTTTCTCAAATACTGGTTTTACAAGATTTTATTTGCAAGGATCCAGTCGTTGCCTCCCCTCATTAAAAATGTCAAGTTTACATTATTACTTTAATTACCTCTCTTTATTAAATTCATTAAAATTATAAAATCCTTTTCTCTCTTATTTTTTTAAATAATTATCACGATTTCATTCAGAGAGACAGATTCTCTCTTAATCCTTATCTTTAACTTAAAGAAACCTCACAAAGTCACTTTTCTCTTCAAGTGAGATTAAATCAAAGGATATAAAGCCACTTATTTAAAAGGCTTCTTGTAAGCTTTCGAAATATATATATTAAAAAAAAAAAGAAAAAAAAAAACTTGGTGAATAAAAGTAGGAAGCAGCAGAATCTGGGATTAATATCTCTCAGGCTGAAAAGATCTTTTTCGCTCAATAGCGTCATCTTTTCTATGGCAGCAGTGCAAACGAAGGGCATTAAAAGGGTTATGGTCGTTATGGTCGGTCATCTTCATCCCAGCCATTCTTTCTTTTATTCCTCCATTGCGACCTTTCACTTTTTATTCATTTTTTTTTTTTTTAATCTTAAAAATATTTTTTCAACATACCTAGTACGTATTTCCTTTTTTTCTAAATAAAAAGAAATTGAAATACATTTTTAGAAATTTCAATTTAAAAAAAAACATATCATTTTAAGGAAAATATGGCAGTTGATAAAATAAAATGATGTCGGATAAGTAAGAAAAAAAAAAAAAAAATTTTGACAAAACTTGATTTTAGTACGATTTATCTTTCTCGTCAAAATAGGCATCAGTTTCAGCGATCACTCCATCATTGGACTTAAATTTCTTCCCATCAAGCATTCTCTTGAGATCTGAAAACAGAAAAAAGTCGCTGGGGGCTAAATCTGGAGAATATGGTGGGTGGGTAAGCAACTCGAAGCAATGCTTTATTAAACCTCGAAATTCACTCTTTTCCATTTTTTTTTCCAATAACAAAAGTTGCTTCACATAAAATTCTCTAACTCACGAATCAATAGTTAGATTGCTGTCAAATTTATACACGTATCGTTTGAAAGCTAGTACTAAATAAAAATCACATGGAAAAAATTCTAGTAATATGTCATCCTACGGACTTATTGAATGACCTGTTATATCCCACCCCTTTCATCTTTCTGTTACAATATTCCAACATTATATATTTCAAACACAATATTGCTGTTTGAATATTCCTCTTCCAAATTCCAATGTTTCTCACATTCTCAATATTTTTGCTTTGGATTCAGTAAACCCCTAAATGACCTCGGCAGCCGAAAGGGCAAATTAAAAAAAAATGGTCCAATAAGTTTTCTTTATTAATTAATTTGTTTGCTTTTTATTAAAAAAATATAAATCAAACAAAACAGTACTTTGGTAAACTTTCGATCTTCGATGTTTATAAATTAATAAAAGCTTTGATGTTACCTGGAAACCGAGTTTATCATTTAACTCATATATAAGTCGGTCTGATCCTCAGGGATGTGGGAGGGGGGGGAGGGCGGTGGGGGTGTGGAGTTGGTGGATTTTGAGGGAGACATGATACAGCTGCCGATCATCATCAGGATAGAAGGGAGGAGACGAGACGGGAGATCATTTGGTTGTGTCTGTTTGTTCAATGTCAACACAGCCTACCCACATCAACACAAATAGATAGACACAACCAAGTATGTTGATAGATGGTATTCGATCAATGGACAGAGCCCCCAACCCATTTGCTGATGCTGCTTCCTTTCATCGGCAACAGAAATAAAATCCACCCTCTCTCTTATTGCATTAGTGGAATTAGAAATAGGCCTACTTGACTTTGTTCTGTTTTTTTTTTCTCTCTCTATACTTCTCAAATCATTATTTCATTTAGTTAGTATAAATTTTCTTTTTCCGGATTGTTTGTTTTTTTCGTGGTTGCCCGATACAACCAGATCAAACAGAAACCGGCAGGAACCATTTATCGGCACTCTATTTAATTGCTATCTCTTGGAATTTTTTTCTTATATATATAAAGTATTAAATGAATTATTTCAAGAAGAGGAAAAAATTCAAATAATAAGAGGATACATGTGAGGTTTTGAGGTCATAATAAAAATATAAAATCTTGTGTGACTGATCGCACTCTTAACTTCGATAAAGTCGTGATCTGTGTTTGTCACTCCAAATTTTTGTTTATATTTCCGATAATATATTAGACCCAAGAGGTAAAATTTATAATCGTAGAATAATAATATTTATATTTTGTTACGCCTCGCAATCATTTTTCCCACATTTCGAAGAAACCCCCGAATATAATCAACTTTTGTATTGCTTCTTATTTTGCTATAATTTTTTTTTTTACCATAATCTTGTAGTAAGTGTTGTTTTTTACGGATTTGTTGATTTTTTTTAAACAACAAAATATTAATACGTGTTCACGATTGATTGGTAGGCCAATGAAATTCTAAAAAATAATTTGTTGTTCTAAAGTATTTCGAAGTTTTTTTTTTTACATAAATCTTTTCATCCCGTCGTATCCATCTTCCTCAGTGGCGTTATTTAGGGGGGAGGACATTTGCCCCCCCCCCCCAAGGGTTCTGATTTTTTTTAAAATTTTATATTATTCTTTTAAATAACATATTTCAAAAAACAGTATATCTACAAGTATATAAACTGTACAAAATTAAACAATTAATTAAATTAAATATATTTTGGCAAAATTTGAGTACCTATTTGTAAGTAAATTTTGAGAAAAAAAAAGTTGGCCCGTCCCTAAGAAAAAAAAAATTGTCCGCACCCCCCTCCCCAAGAAAAAGTTGAAATGACGCCACTGATCTTCCTCCTTCAATAATGATGAATAAATATTTATTTTATTTAATCTTTAATCAATTGATCACTTAGAAACTTACATTTAATGAGTTTACTAGAGTATATCATACAATACTTAACCGAATTTGCTCGAATTTTTGATAATTGTTTTTTTTTTTTTTTTTTTTTCTTTCGATGGAATTGTATGAACTGAACATGTTGATTGAAAAAGGGGATACATTTCTATTTTTTTTTTTCTTTTGTTTTGTTTGTTGTTTTTTTGAATTTGTATTGTTGGACCAATCCACCGAGGACTGGTGCCTCTAATGGTCATAATAAATTTATTTATGTGACCAGCATTCCTATTAACAAACTATATTATACCGGTTTCTTATTGAATTTCTTAATAATACTACTATCCTACTAATTAAAATAAAATTTCCAGACTTAGTATGAGAATCCCTAAGATACTTTCCAACGCCCCTTCATTTCCATTAACATAAATAGAGAGTCATTTGTGCTGATGGACGCCATTCAATCAATCTGTTGTTTATTCCGGCCCTTTTCTTTCTTTCGTCAAATAACCACCCTCTTTTTTCCCTTTCTCCTTCTCATCTTTCATTTTCTTTTCTTTCTTCATTTTAACTTATTGCAATGCATCTTCTTCTAATGACTTCAATTATTCCTTCAGACAAATTATATGATGAGCAAGCATATTTGAATTTGAATATATTTTTCTATATATATAAAAGATAATTTCTCTTAGAAAGAATTATAACAATGGATGCGCAAAATAATCGATTAATCAATTATTTCCTTAAAAAAAATCGATTATTTTTTTCTATATTCGATTATTTTTTCGATAATCGAAATAATCTATTATTTTTTCGATAATGGAAATAACCTATTATTTTTTCGATAATCGAAATAATCTATTATTTTTTCGATAATCGAAATAATCGATTATTTTTTCCATAATCGAAATAATTAATTATTTTTTCTATAATCGAAATAATCGATTATTTTTTCCATAATCGAATACCCCTAATTATAACTAGAGTTGGAAATTTTTAAACCACCCTTTTTTGACTGGTTGGTTGAATTTCTTTAATTGGAAAAAATTTTATTCACATCACAAAAATTATTATTATTTCACTGATGGAAAATTCGGATTACTCGTCGTTAAGATTCCACTGCTCTCCATAATATACTAAAAGAATTTCTCTAATTTCTGAATGAGTTTTGCTAATAATATGGTAAATAAAAAAAATCTGGTGTGACTGGCGCACAGCACACAACTTTCTCTTACCCTTCGGTAAGAGAAAGTTGCGCACTGTGCTGGTCACACCAGATTTTTGTGTCGAGATATATTTAGTTTCCGATAGCACCTTAGTTTCAAACTTGCATTTTAAATGTTGACTGCTTCAAATAAACTATGGTTATTTTTCAAAATTTTAATCTCATATTTGGACATTTTATACACAATATAGAATCGTAAATAAATACAAAATTTCATAAGAATTGGAAAAAAAATTTTAAATGCGTAAAAAGTTCCAAAGGGGACCCCCTTTTGAATCGAAATTAACATACAAATCCCTATAGGAAATTAACATTGTTTCTATGCGAAGATAAGGTGGAAAGGGAATTTAAAAAGAGTAGAGAGAGACGATAATGTTTGCAAGTGAGAGAGAGACATATTATATATGTTTTCTTTGAAACAATTAAAACAGAAATAAAAAAAAATAAATGGGAATTTAAATAATAATTGATTTTTAATCTAATAAAAAGAAAAAGATTTAAATTCCGTTACCATGGCAACCATTTCTATCTTTCCTATGAAGAACAAGAGTAAAGTGGTCTTCAGAAGATTTCAACGGCAAAATGAGAATATACATTTTAAAGAGCATCTAAAAAATAATTGATTTTTGAATTTTAAAAAAATCCTTGGAGGGAATTTTGAGAAAATCGAAAAAAACTGAAAAAGTACATCAGTAAAGTACTAGTACTTTTTGGCCGATTTTGTTCAAAAGCTTATTTTGAGCGTGTGGGAAGGTACCTAAGTTAAATATAAAATTTCAATTCGGTAGCTCAATTCCTTCATGCTAAAAATCTGTCCACACACACCCACACACCACACACCACACACGCACACACCACAGACCAATTTGCGGGACCCACTTTTTTGGACTCAGGGGACCTCAAAACATGTATATCCATCAAAATCTCGACATCGAATTTTTGACATGATCGCAATACTTTCTCTCTCTATATATTTCATATATAGGCTAAGAGAAAGTAAAAAAAAAAATTGTTTCATTTCAACATTTTATTCATTCTTCGAAGAGTAATTTGAAATATTATAATTAGAAAAAATTGAGTGAATAAAATGTTTAGAAAAGAACTTTAAGTGGTTTTGTGTTTTGTTTGAATTTAATATGCATTTTTAAGTGCACTGAATATAAAAGAAGTCATGCTTAATAAATTCCTTTTTTTTAATGAAATCATTAAATAGAAAAAACATAAAATTACTAACACCATAAAACACCAACCAAGAAGTAATAAACAAAAAGCCACTGAAAATTAACGGAACTTAAATTTTTCTCGCTTTGTTTCTGTAAATTTATTTACATTAGTTTGCAGAATTTGATTCCTGGTAGGTAGGAAACTTAAATACTTTTAATTAGTCCCATGATCACTTGTTTCATACAAGTTTTAACAATTACTCTAGACCAGCGTTTTCCAAACTGTGGGGCGCGCCTCCCTAGGCTAGGGAGGCGCGGACTAGTCTAAGGGGAGGCGCGAATATTGGGTATGGAAAAATTTTTTTTTTTTGGGGGGGGGGGGGGCGTCATACGATTTTTCATAATATTCATAATATTTTTAAGGGAGGTTAAAGTTTGGAAACCACTGGCCTAAAGTAAGACTCATTCTAGAAAATTATACTATGTGTAAAACCCAAAGGGAAGTTTTTCAGGGTTTTAATTTTTTTCTGACTAGACGCAAAGCTCGCCGAAGGCGATAGCATTGTTAATTATTTTATATATTAAGATTGGATTTCAAATGGCTTAAATAAGAATGCCTAGACCCCAAAATATTAATATTAATAACTACAAATAATATTTTCCATCTACTATTTAATGTGAAAAAAAAGATTGGATTAGGGGTTGAAAAATTGAAAAAAATGTTTATTTTTTTTTATTTTTTTTTTAGCTAAATCGAAACAAAATAAATAGAAAACAATCGAAAAATAACGTTGATTATTATTTTTATTAAGGGGGATGAAGGGTTGATTATTTAAGAAAGGCCTTGGAATATTCCAAATCACTTGTTGACATTTTTTTCCATCTCTAAATATATTTTTTTACTTTTAATAAAAAGGGAATTGTTATTTTCATCTATTTATTCCTATCGAAAGAGAGACAAGTCTCTCGTTCAGTCGAGTCGGTGGCCGGGTCACAGGCGCGCCGAGCTGCTCTGTTTTTTTGTTGTGTTTGAAGTGAATCAAAGTGAATAATTAATATAGTGCAACCCTCCCTGATCTCACCGTCAGCCAACACACCCTCTTGAGAGTCTTATTAAAGGTAATTATTATGCGTTTTATCGTTGAAAAAAGAAATTATGATAACAAATAATTTGACTGCGAAAAACGATTCTTTTGAATATGAAATTAAATATTTGTATTTCACTAAGGGTAGAGGGAGAATATAAGCTATTAAAAGGGGGAGGGGGAGTGTAGGTGTCATTGAAAAAAAATTTGTTTTTTTTTTATCTTTTCTTAAGTCACCATTATTTACAATTATATTCTTCTATATTTTTGTTAATCAAATTTCCTTAATATACTTTTACACAGGGGTGGATTAAAGGTTGAAAATTAAAATAAAATAATTTCAAAATAAAATAAAAATTAAAATAATTTTTTATAAATGTATTCAAATTATTTTGAGAGTAATTCGCGGTGAAGGCTCGCATTTCCTTAAAGGGGGGTGGGGGGGGGGAAGATATGAAGGCATCCAGGGGGGTTAATGCCCCATCCCCTATAATGCATAGAGATTTTTTTTTTAAATACTTTTACTAAAAAATAAGTGCATTCCGTTTGAGTTAAAATTTATATTCAATATTTAGCAAATAGCATAGTGGGGTAGAAACATTTTAATGCCATTCTGAAATTTCTTATTACTAGGGCGGAATTAATTTTTGAAGATTTCGAAACTCTCATAACAGAAAATAATTACACAGGGTAACTTAGAAACCCATAGAATGCCCTGCAGAATTTTGTAGGGATTTTTTTCATTAGGTAGAAAAGTAAAATATGATTAGTCCACTTAGAATTTTACTGGGGTGGGTTACCGCATCTTTTTGTATATCGAACTAATCTCAATTCGGATTTGAATTTTTACTTTCTCTTACCTATATCTATAAGTTAATATATATATATATATTTTTATTATATAAAGAGAAAGTATTGGATTCATGTCAAAAATTCGATATCGAGACTTTGATGGATATACACGTTTTGAGGTCCCCTGAATCCAAAAAGTGGTTTTCTCGACATGGTCTCTGTCTGTGTGTCTGTTTGGGTTCAATTTAAAGCATGAAGGAATTGAGCTAGGAGGTTGAAATTTTTTATTCAAGTTAGGCACCCCTCTAGGGCGTGAAAATAAGATTTGAGAAAAATATTTTTCTTCAGGAATGAAAGTTAGAAAAAACGAAGCCAGAATTTTTTCTTTAAAAAATAAAACAGCTTACGTTTCGGCTTTGGTTAAAGTCATCCCCGGAGCTGTTAGTGGTCATCCGAGGAAGGCTTTGACCAAGGCCGGAACGTAAGCTGTTAAAATATATTTTTAAAGAAAAAATGCTGGCTTCGTTTTTTCTAACTTTCATTCCTGATACAAATTCCACCAGCCATAAAATACCCTTATACCAGCGTTTTCCAAATTGTGAGGCGCGGACTAGTCTAAGGGAAGGGCGAATATTGGCCCCCAGGACCAATTTTCCAAATGATTGCTAGTTTTAATATAAATAAGAATAAATAAAAAAAATATTTTTATATAAATTTATATTTTTTTGCATAAAAAATTTTAGTTTTTGTATTATCTTATAAAATGGGGGGGGGGGGGGAGGGGGAGGCGTCATAAGATTAATTATTTTTAAGGGAGGCGTGGTAGCATAAAGTTTGGAAACCACTGCTCTAGACTAATTTATTCAAAAATTTATTAGTGATGTTATTTAGACACATGTCTATTTTTTTTTTTTCAATTAGTGATGGAAATACTTTGGAAAAAAATAAGTCCGTAAAACATGAATTTGGCCCCCTGAATTAAATAAAAAATTCGTCAATTAAGAATAGAGTAGATAAAAACAATCGTATATAATAAAAGTAGGCAACTAGCAATTCCCCCGACTAGATTTGATTGCCTAACCCTAAGGGGACGAAGTTGATTTAAAAATGGCGGCTCCAAAGCTGGTTTTTGTTAATCAACTCTATTTTTAAAATAATTACCATCTTTAATTCTTTAGATAAAAGAAAAAAAAAAAAAATTAAACATCGTCTTTTAGAAGAATTCAAACTGTGAACTTTGCTGGTTCTAACTAAATTCTAAAGATAAAATTAAATGTCAAGGGATTGAAAGGAATTTCTTGAAGAATTTCCATTTCATTTTTATTAATTTATAACATTTATCGCTCTCGGAGGAGGAATTTAGTCTCTTTGAGTTACATTCTTATTGGATTCCCTCTCCCATGTTGTTTTCTTTTTAAATTATTTTGTTTATTATGCCTTCTATAAAAAGGTAAGCTTAACTTAAGCCTTTGCTAAAAATTTTATCTTTTTTCTACTTTTTTTTCTTCATTCAATTTATAATGTCACTATTTTAATTCCATAGAAGGAAATATATAAAAAATAATTGACTATGCGAATAGAATTTTTATAGTCAGCCCGCCATTCATGAACGCTGAGTTAAAAATGATTAGTTTTTCTTAAAATTCCTTTCAAATTGAATCGGTATTTGAAAAATTTTCACAAATGGCTAAAATTGTCTTAAGGAATTTTAATAATGCAAAAAAAAATAAATGATTTCTTATTAGCTAACATTTTTGAAACTTCATAGCCCTGCTTGAAATCAAAATAGAAAAGAGTTGATTTTGACATTTTATATGTTAAAAATTTTTGAAAAAGATTAAAATTATAATATTTTTTCTTCCTTCAAAGAATAGACCGGCCTCACTTGGATCGTTAGTGAATTTATAAATATTATTTAAGTTTTTTGTTTAAAAAATACTAGGATAAGAAAAAATTTAACCAAGCTTAATAATAAAAAACTTTATTTCACAAACTGGGCATATTAAAATTCAAGCACGACAGTATATGAAAAATGATTGAAAATTCATATTTTTTTCTACAGTGTATTTATAAACTTGTATATTAAGTCTCTTATACAAACTGTTCATGAATATTTTTTTTTACTTAATAAACTTGGATATGAAAAGGCCGCTCTCTTCTTTGAAGGAAGAAAAATATATAATTTTAATCTTTATCAAAAATATTTAACATATAAAATGTCAAAATCGACTCCTTTCTATTTTGATATTGAGCAGGGCTTTGAAGTTTCAAAAATGTTAGTTAATAAGAAATAATTTTTTTTTTTTTTGCATTATTAAAATACCTTAAGACAATTTTAGCCATTTGTGAAAATTTTTCAAATACCGATTCAATTTGAAAGGAATTTTAAGAAAAACTAATCATTTTTTTTTAACTGAGCATTCATGAATGGCGGGTTGACTATTGAAATTATTTTTCCTTAAAAAGTATTCTACATTGATAGGTTAGAAAAAATAGATAATCGGTGGCTATAAAATACAATTATTTTTATAGAAGAAAATAGTTGACTCAATTACCTATTATTCTGGTCTTTGTAAACTAAAAAAATTGAAAATACTTTTATTATGTCATATAATTTGAAATTTTTTAATATGTAGGCTACAATTATGTCATAGTTCTCGAAGGTGGATATTTCCATTTTCTTTAGAATGACTCCTCTTTATTAAAAAGAACAATAAATGAATTAATCTCAAAACCCAACTAAATGAAGTTGGCCAGAAAAAAAGTGATTTTCTCTCAATTTATCATTCATTGAAATAAGCCAGCCTTTCGTAAAGTTTTAAGGATTAAGTTTAAAAAAAAAAATCTTGTAAAGTAGAACAAATTAGGTCACAATCCCCGTGCAAAACAACAACAACAACAGAGTATTTTTGTCAACTTTTGTTGTTCCACGTCTTTGTTTAGTATCTTAACTCATTGCCTTTTTTTTCCTCTTCTTAATTAACATTCTAAAGTTGACGGTAAAATGTTCTGTTTCAGTGATCTCCCCCCTTCTTTCCAACAGTCCGGTAAACTCTTTTGCATTTTGTCTTTTACACGATACTTGAAATCCTGACGTTAAATTTAACGTCGGTGCTCGTAAAAGGCTTTTATAGCTGAAGAGATCAGGAGACAACTCGGCGCCAACATCCTACTCTCTCTCTCTCTCTCTCTCTCTCTGTCTCCATCTCACTCGCACCTCTTCTGCTCTTAATATCTCCCTCTCTCTCTCACTTTTAATCCGAGAGCCGCTTTATCGTCTGTCGTCTGTCCGTTTGGTCCATTTCGGGTTTCAGTTCGTAGAACCAACCATTTTCAAATTCACTTTGACGATGCTTTATTAAACAATTTCTGAATATAAAAAAAAAAATAAGAGAAAGTAAAAATCAAAGAGAAAATTTTATTATAGTCCATTTTTTCATAAAATTTATAGTGGCATTATTTAATAAATAAATATTTTATTTCTAGAAAACATAACATGAAATTTTAACTTTCGCTACAAATCTTATTAATATGTATCTGCACCACATTCAAATCCCAGGTGGAAAATTTACTTAAAGACATTTGCCCTTTAGCCACGAGAGAAGGTAAATAAGCCTTATCAGGTTAAAAAAATTACAAAAAGAAAACTTTAATAAAAGTAGTGAGTTGGAAAAATACTTTACCAACTTTATGAGCCTCTCTTAATTAATTCATTTAAGTTACGGTTGAGGGTGGAATTTAATTAACGGCAAACACAAAATTTTTCTTTTATAATGAGTATAAAAAAAATGCTGCAATAATTCTAAAATGAGAATAGAAATTTTACTTAAGTTTTGAAATGTTAATGTTAAAGCATTTGAATTTTCTTTAAATATATGGAACAAGTTAAAAATTAAAAGCCAATAATTAAAAAAAACTTTTTATTTATTTATTAATATTAAAAAATATTCTTATAGAAATCCAAACAATATAAATTACACAAAAAAAAAAAATAGTTACAGGGCGAGATTCGAACTCGGGATTTCATGTTTACAAAGAATGAACGCTACTAATCTAGCCACAATGGCTTTTTGATTTGTTATTGTTAGTAACGGCTTAAGACATGCTGGCAAAATCTTTAACATTTTTTTTTAGACGAACCGTTGAGTAGTGCGTTCTCTCGCTTTAACAGAATTTGTTTTTCATTAAGTATTACACATAAAAAAATTTTCGTTCAAATCGGTGTTATGAAGGTTATGCACTCCCCTTGTGAGAAGAAATTAATCCATCAGTAATTTGGATTGTCTACTTTCTTGCATCCTTTCTATTTAATAAATTTTATTTGCTTATTAAAATTATTTAGAATAAATATTAATATATTTAATTATAAGCATATTAAATGTAATTTGTTTTTCATTTGGCCATGAGAGTATTTAATTCATTTATGACAATTTTAATCCACCCTTTATATTCACCTTCCATAATAACCCTGTCACACTATTGTTAAACAAATGATGAGCTCATATAGCCAAACATGCGAATTATTCATAAAATTCAATATATTGAATTAAAACAATAGGAATTTAATATCATAAACGAATTTACATTTAATACTATTCTGACAAATTATTTTACATTCTCCCCTCCATTCTCTAAGAGAAGAATTTCTAATTTCGAAATCCTATTTTAAAAGCACGTCCTGAAATTGTCTTTAATTCCAGGATAATCAAGGCTTATCCTATGCAAAATCGAAATGTTTTGTTCAATTTTAATTTAAGTATATAGAAGGAGTACGATTGGCGAAAATCGTTCATCCATTTTGTTAGGCTAAAGTTTAATTAAAGTCTCAATGGGTCAAACAAAGGAATGAAAGAAGAGATGGCTCTTTTAGGGGAGGTTTTTCAAATGAGGCCCTCCCTTCGCTTTTCTTCTCTCATTCACGTTAAAAACTCATTTTCATAAAACAAAAGAGATATAAATTTTTTTTTTTATGACCAAGAAAAAAAAAACCAGTAGTCTATGAATTTGTAATTTTAATTATTATTAGATCGACTTCGTGAAGTAATTTTGATATTTTCATTAAATTTAGATTGGAATTTAAATAGGCCTAATGTAATTAATTGATGTTGAGATTTTGATAAAAATGCACGTTTGACAGCCCTTATTTACAAAAACCCCAATAGTTTGTCTGGGAAATAAAATATCTCAAAAGCCTCTTGAGGTTTTAAATAAAGTATAAAAGTACGTTTTTAGATTTTGATATTTTATCCAAATCTGTTATATTGATTTTGATTAAAATTAATAAATCAATCATTTTTTAAATGAACTTAAAATGTATATTCTCAAAATCTCGCGGCACCCCTTAGCCAATCACGCGGCACCCTTGGGTGCCGGGGCCCACCTATTGAGAACCACTGACATAAAGGCTCGGAGAAAGAATATTTCCAAGATAGTATACTCTCTCTATTTGACAAATATTTCGACATGATGATTGATTTTATTGAAATATTGATATATATTTGTGTGTATTTAATAAATAAATAGGGAGGTATTGTAGTTGCACTAATAAATATTTGACGTACCAATTGATTAGTTCTGCAAATAATAAAATTAAATTCATGATCTGAATCTTTCGAAAAGAATCAACTCGCTCCATTCACCACTTTAGCCTATTTGTTAAGAATACCTCCTTAATATCCCCTAAAGATTTTATTTGATCCTTATAATTCATAACTTGATGTTTATTCATCAAATTTGATAAAACAATATTAATTATACATATTTTTCGGAGAAATATCAAAAACTTTGATAACCTATAATAATAAAAAAAATAATAAATGGATCATTATGCAAAAATTCATTTTTATTTTTCTAATAATAAAAACTTTCTTCCCCTCTAAGTCTCTTCTTAATTAAACCTCTTATGAGAAAATCGCGTGCTATTATTTCGCTTCCGAAAAAAAATTTCTTCATCAATCAATTTTTGTCTTATCTTTGTATATTATTTTTTTTTTTTTTACTTTCATAATCCTTACTCGACTGTCTGTCTGTCTATCTCTGGAACACCATCATTATTTAGGTTAAAAAGTAGAAAGAAGAATGATATTTTAATTAAAATATCTGGTGTGACTGGACGCACAGCACACAACTTTCTCTTACCTTCGGTAATTAAAAGTAGTGTTCTGTGCTTGTTACACCAGATTTTTTGTTTCGGCATATATTTAGTCCCCGACAGTAGGGTACATTCGAATTTCAAGATGTAAAATTTATAAGTATGGGAAAATATTTATTTTTTTTACCATAGCAACCATTTCTCCTATCTTTTCTATGGAGAACAAGAGTAAAGTGGTCTTCAGAAGATTTAAATGACAAAATGAGAATATACATTTTAAAGAGCATCTAAAAAATATGTAATGATTTTTGAATTTTAAACAAAATTGTTTTGAGAAAATAGAAAAAAAGTGACAAAGTGCATCAGTAAATTACTAGTACTCTTTGGCCAATTTTGTTCCAAAGCTTCGTGTCACGTGCCAGGGGGGGTGCCTAACTTAAATATAAAATTTCAACCCCCTAGCTCATCGAATTTTTGACATGAATTCAATACTTTCTCTCTATATATATTAACAAATATAAAGGTAAGAGAAAGTAAAAAAATTTAGAGAAGATCAAAATGATAAAAAAAGACGAAAAAAAATTTAGTTTCCAAAATTTAACCTCAATCCGGTTCTACAAGAACATCTAAAAATTTACTACAAAGTATTTTAATTATTAAAACACTTGGTAATTGTTTCAAGTTAAATTTATTTATATAAATACTTAATACGTGTCCATCTTCAGATGTGATTACATACTGTATGTAATCACTTCTGAAGATGACACGTTAAGGGTCGAAATAAGTATTAAGTATTTATATAAATAAATTTAACTTGAAACAACAATTAAAATATTACAATGTTTCTTTCATCTATTGCTTACGGTTACCACTCTAAATTTACTACAAAGTATGTTATATTTTTTTTCACTTCACTGTATTATAAATTTGTTATTTAATTTTTGGTGCTGGCGGTGATGAAAAAATCTTGTTAAAACCTCCTGATACTGATAGTGTTCTCTATTATTATTTTTTCTGAAATGCATCCCTTGTTTTGCCGAATGCACCCGTGTTGGGGGGTTGAAGGCATAGGAAGAGGGGGTCCCTGGGCTAAAGACCCCCTGCTTGAACGACACGGTCGCCTAGGCAACGGGGGTCGTAAACTTTTATGACCCCCAACCCCCACCCTAAAGTTTCTCTTGGTAATAACGCCGCCAAGGCCCTACCGGGCGACATAAATACTCCAGTGGGGGGAGCCCCCCTCTCTCGGGCCAATAAACACAACCCCTCATACCACCCTTAATCAGATTTTGAAAAGGGGGTAAAAAAAAAGCCGATCACCTGAACGATATCGCCAGCTCAGCACTTGGGATAAGAGGGGACATTTGCCTGATCGATCCCCTTCTTTATTCTCCAGCTCCCCACCCCTGATTTTATAGCCTAAAAAGACCAAAAGGCTTTAGAGACAAGTGCACATTACTTGGTGGAAAATAAAAAGATGTGAAAATAGAACATGGAACGTGATTTTTTTTTTTGGCACACTGAATGTGAACGGTCTTTTTTTCAATATTATGAAAGATTTTCACTCTCCTTAGAGGTGGATAATGAGTTAGAATAAAATTTTATTTTCTTTAGAAAAAGTTTATTTATTTTTAAATGAAAAAAAGGTCGACATTCTTTCAGTCTTGATTTATTCTCTAAATTTATTTACCCCTAACATTTTTATATCAATAAAATAGTCTTTAGATTTCTTTTTTTTAAATGCTTTTATTTAATTTAATTAGCATCTGCGACCATACAGACTTTTAAATAGTTTATTTAGGCTACAATTATTCAGGTATTTATTTACAAAATTCCAAATCCGATCATCCGAACTCACATACAAGTTGTTCAATAAACTTTAATTCTTTTCATAGAGAATTTTTCCATTAACCAAATCTTCATTGGCGAATTGTAACGCAATATGTGATCATGGGCGTAAATAGAGAATTTGGCTAGAGGGGGGGGGGCATGGGACCAGCCATCCTCGCTGGGGGGTGGCATGGAACCAGCTATCCTCCAGTGGGCCTGGAAAGCCCCATATTTTCTCAATTTTTCTTGGGGCAAGGAGCTTTCTGGGGGGGGGGGGGGGGCAGGCCCCCCAGCATCCCCCTAGTTACGCCCATGTATGTGATCTAATTTTCATTAATAAGAAAATTTTTTTATTTTTTTTTTATTTTCTACAAAATAGAAAATCTTTTAAAGAACTATATTTTTTTTAGGACTATATTTTTATAGGATTTGTATCACAAAATTAGATGCAAATCTAGGGTTAGAATCTGGAGCTTTTGGGTATTTTTTTTAAATACTAGCCCGCAAAATCTTTATTTAGAAAATTCGTTTTAGCTAAAAATCATCCATTAAAATATATGAATATCAAAGTCAAATTATTTATATACTTTCATTTTCATTTTTAGATTTTTTTTTTTAAATTAAAAGCTTAAGATTTTCTTTTTTATTTAAAAAAAAAAATTACATTACGCTTTTCTAAAACATCAATAAAATTTAATTAAACAAATTCACATTGGAGGTAAAGATATTGGATTCCGATATTCCTGTGTTTTTTTTTTCTCTTTTCAATATATCTTTAGAAATTTTTCTTTTATATTAATCTACTGGCAAAAGGAGAAGAATCTTTTTAATATTATCTTTTAAAAAAATATATTAAGAAATTCATATCTTGAGATGTTATAAAACCATCCAGAAGTGAGATCGAATTTTTTATTAAAATTTAATATTCTTATATAAGCATTGCAATAATTTTATTTTGATTTTATACCTCTCCAATCATCAGATACCGGTGTCGTTATTTTCGGGGGTATATTGAGGTGTGTTCTCGTTTCCTTCCTCAAGAAAAGGCATCCCCGATAGAACTAAATAATTGAGGTGAATTCGAACCTGAGTTGTTTTCGAAACTTTAACTGTTAATTCCTTGGCTAATCTACTCAAAATTGATGATCTAAATGAACTTAAAACATAAAGAATTTTTTTTTTTTTGTGCTAGTAGTAATAAATTTCTTTAATGATTTCCCCCCCCAAAAAAAAAAAAAAAAATTGGCAGTAAAACCACCAGCCATCTTAAGTTATGTCGGCTGTCTAACTAAACCTGACCAACCCTTAACGAGGGTGCTATGACCTTACCCTCTATGAATTAAATTCTTCTTTAGGAAAATCAATAATAAGAGCCATTTTCCAAATTTAAATAAACAAGAAGGGAAATTCTAAATTTTCTCAATTACATAGCTGGCAGCATATCTATAAATGATAAATTGATTTTAAGAAGTAGTATGAAAAATAAAATAAATTTATTTTATTTTATTACTAGAGCCCAGATGTTCATGCACAATAAAACCTTAAAATATACATGCATTAATGCACTATAAAATGACCAAATATGCACAATGAAGGGAAAAAAACTGTAAAAATATGCTCTATCACAAATTGAGTCGCATTTTATATTATATTTTTATTTTGTTTAAACAATGAACAACAACAAATTTCTCTAAATTTTCTTCGTTTACGGATATGCGTTTATCTGAGAACACGATCTTGAATGCAGAAAATGATCTTTTTACATCGCAAGAAGTGCCAGGTGCATAATTAAAAGAAGGCAAAGTGAGGTTGAAATGTTGATCTTTTACATTGCCACCCTATAAAGCGCGAAAGGTTGAAAATATTAAAAATAATTTTTAATTTTTGTCACATAAAAAAGCAACTTCACAAAAATAATCAAAACATGCTTTTTCCTTTAAAAAAAATGTTAAAATATGCATGAAAAATCTAAAAAATTGGCAAAACATGCATTGTCCATGAAATTTCTTCAAAAAAAGCCAAAATTGCTCATATGCTCTGAACAAATAGGATTATTTCGAATCGAATATTCATGAAATGGATAACTGCAAAGTTTCAGGAACATATTCAGCTTCTATACAAACATGCATTTGCATCAACATCCGAGATCTATTTATTACACTATTTATTTTTTGCTTACAAGCACGCACAGATAACACTTTTGTCGGGATACCATGACTACTCTACATTAACGAGAATGAATTAAATTAATAAATTAATTCATTATCTATTTATTTTTACTTTCTCTTATTATTTAACTTGCAATTTAGCTTGCTCATATTGATATTGTATATTTAATTGTTGATATAATTCTAATTGGGGTAAAAAAAAGGAGTAGCCTATAGTCAAATAACCAACCTTCTGGGTATGATTTTAAAATTTTAAATTTCTTTATTCGAATTTAAAAAGTATTTTATCAATCACTTGACTTTTCTTCGTCGTATTCAACTACAATAAACAATAATATATTTTTATTAAAAAAAAAAAAAAAATACATTAAAAAGCTTTTATATTAAACACTTAATAAATTTACTACAATTAAAATTTAAAAGTTTTATCCATTAAAAAATTATATTTTTCACCCAAGGGTCGTTTAAATAATTTGCAACATTTTGTTACAATTAAATTATACATATACATGTATTTTCTTTCTTCTATTTAGTTCACCTTTTCATTTTCATTTAATGATTTTACTCGAACTGACATAAAATGGAAGTAACATTTCTCAAGAGGATTGTGTTTTATTCAGCTTTTATGTTATCCAAGTAATTAAATCGCAAGTTGATAGCATAAGCCGTTATGTTAATGTCACGTAATGGAGGATTCATTAAGCCATTTTAATTGTGCATTACTTCGACTACTATATGTTGTTTATGATGAGAATATGAGCTAGGCAGCAGAATATCTTTTATGTATTAAAGAAACTTTTCTTTCTATGCCGCCTAATTCATAAAACCTTAAACAATGTTTAAAGAGAATTTGAAAAGCATTTTAGCAAAATCTTAATTCATAAACATATTTTAGGCCTAAATAATTGTTTAAATTCCTATTTTAACTAGACAGGCGAGACCCCTTGTTTAAGCTCACTAATAAACATTTTGTAACCTCAAAATTTTCGATCACAACAACTTGACATTTGAAATAGCCTATAGTATCATAGGGTTTTAATAAAAATAAACGTAAGTAAAAATTCAAATGTATTATATGTTTTTTCATGAACAAATTATTAATCTTGATGAATTAATATTTTCAGAATAATGCAAAGTATTGAAACGATAAATACAATATGCAATATTATGAATATGGCCAGGGCCGCAGACAGACTTGACGGGCCCGGGGCTACATAATAATACGGCCCCCCCCCCCCTCACCCATTAAGATTTTTTAGGTATGTAAAAGGCTATTGTGGCCTTCATGCCAAAAATTTTTTACACAATTTTTAAAACAGTTATACATAAGCTTAGCTTACAATATTTATTTAAATAAAAAAGTTATTTAAAAATTTTTCAAAATTTCCTAAACATATGGTTACCATAATTTATTGAGGCCAAACCCGGACAGACGGCTTCCGGGGTGGGGTATGGAAAAATTTTTTGAAAATTAGACACTGAAATTTGCGTTTTTAGCTACCCTGAGACGTGAAAAATATTACTTTCTTAGAGCTTAAAGGGGGTGCCCGGTGCCCGGGCCCCCACAGGAAAAAATGTGCAAAAAATGATTTTCTTTATTGAAATTTTGAGATTTGAGCTTAAAGGGCCCGGGCATCCCCAGGAAAAAGGCAAGTTTTTGAGCTCAAAGGGCCCGGGCCCCTTCAGGAAAAAAAAATTCAAGATGATGATTTTTTTTAATTGAAATTTTAACTATCAAAATTATTTTTTATTAGAATTTTAAGGTTGGAGCGCAAAGGGCCCGGGCCCCGGGGATATAGCCCCCCTGCGCCCCCTTGTTTGCGGCCCTGAATATGGCCTATCAAATAGATAAAAGGATTATGCCTGGGAGAAGATTATTTAAAAAAAGAAAAAATCCTTTAAGATCCTAAAATCTGTTACTATTATTAGTTACAATACATTTGAGTTTCAATATTTGATAGAAATTCAAACATATTTAATTGATTGATTGATATTTGATATTTAAACATATTTAATTTTCATTAAATCAAACTTAAGTAATTATTATACAAATGTATTTTTATTTAGCTTATTTTTATGGCTTTTAATTGATTTAAATTCCTTTCAGTTCCTTTGGAGAATGCATTGAAACTGAAAAAAGGGGTGTGCTTATTAGTATCTAGTCCAAATGGAATTAAATGATTTATTGAAAAAGTAATATTTTGAAAAAACTAACCTCTGACATATTTATTTTCATTTTGTCTGTTTTTCTTTACTCGCGTTCAAATCTGTTTTTTATTTTGTTTTAATTTAAAGACATAAGTAATTGCTGAAATAATATTTTTTTTTTTTATTAAAAATAAACCAAAAGCAGTGGTGGCTATGGCAAAAATATTTATCTTTTCTTACTCAGTCAAATTTTGGCTTCTTTTTCTTATTTTTCATAATTTTAAATTTTTCTTATTTTTCCATATTCATTTAAATGACAATAATGTTGATTTGTCCAATTATTTGTATTAATTCTATAAGGATCTTATTAAAAACGGTCAAAACAAATTAGTTTGACATATAAATATATTTCTTAATGTCCGCCAGATGTCAGCTTAATGCAACGAATTTTGCAAAATGACGTAGGTTTTTGCCATGTTGCCAAACTTAATATTCTTAAATTTCATATTAGTTAATCTACAGTTTAAATGTGTTTATGAATAGAAAGTTTGCTTAAATACATATTATCGTTTAACAATTGATTAGTTAAAAAAGCTTTTCAAATACTCTTTTATGAATTAGGCTGTTAATAAATTTACTACAATTAAAATTTAAAAGTTTTATCCATTAAAAAAATTATATTTTTCACCCAAGGGTCGTTTAAATAATTTGCAACATTTTGTTACAATTAAATTATACATATACATGTATTTTCTTTCTTCTATTTAGTTCACCTTTTCATTTTCATTTAATGATTTTACTCGAACTGACATAAAATGGAAGTAACATTTCTCAAGAGGATTGTGTTTTATTCAGCTTTTATGTTATCCAAGTAATTAAATCGCAAGTTGATAGCATAAGCCGTTATGTTAATGTCACGTAATGGAGGATTCATTAAGCCATTTTAATTGTGCATTACTTCGACTACTATATGTTGTTTATGATGAGAATATGAGCTAGGCAGCAGAATATCTTTTATGTATTAAAGAAACTTTTCTTTCTATGATTTTTTCAAAAAAGAAATGAACTTTTTTTTTTAATTTGGGAGATGAAATTTAGGCTTAAAAGTTTTATTGAAATAGCCTATAACTTTCTTTTATTATATAGTTTATTACAATAATTAAACCAAATCAAAATTATTTTATTGTTATGATTGTTTTGCGAAATTTATTATATCTAACAATAAGGGTAGAAATTGGTGATCTAACAGAAAATTCGTCTGTCCAAATTCTGGAATTCGAATTAAAATTTTGCAGCCTTAAAGAGCAAGTCTTACAATTAGTAGAGAGTAGGGATGTTCGATTATGAAAAAAAAATCCATTATTTTCCTTTATCGATTAATCGATTATATTTTCTTTGATAATCGATTATTTTTAAAGAAAATAATCTGTAAAAAAAAATTGATTAATCGACTACTTTGCTAAGTAATAGATCAAAAATATCGGATCCCCAATTCCCCAAAAAATTTTCTCAAAAAAATTTTGAAAATTCAGAATCTCTTGAGAACTCATTGGAAATGGGTTGTATCTCGTAATTATGAAAAATTAATAATAAAATAGTAAAATTTCTAAAATGGAAATTGATGTTTAAATTTTATTTTTTTTTAAAGTGAAACTTTTATTTGATCCCCTCAAATTTTTCCGCTCTTCTATCAGCATGTCGCGTTACAAGCAGTGACGTCAGGGCTGACCTACAACCTACTCACAAGCCGTGTCGACAAAAATGGGAAATTTGAAATTTAATATATATTGATGATTGGGAAAGCCTGGCGCTTACAGATGAATGAGAAATAAAAATGCTGGAGGTACTTTCAGGCCAATTGAAAGTACCTCCAGCATTTTTATTTTTCATTCATTTAATATATATGACGAATTATAAAAAATAATTATGAGATTTAATTATTCAATTTTTAAATTGATAAAATATAATTTTTAAAATAAAATTTAAAATGAATCAAATCTTCAATTGCTAAATAAATATTGTTCTCAGTTTTTAACATGCCTCTATTGATTTCCTATTATCAATCCTGATTTTCCAATTATTAAGTTGAGATTAAAAACGCGATTTTAATACCCTTAAGTGAATAATTTTCTGAAACGCCTACGATCCGAAAAAAAAAGTTTCACTTACATCGAGGTTTCATAAAACCACACAATGATTTTTCAATTTTCCTTTAATTATCATGGGATTATACAGATCTGTGTTTATAAAATACATAAAACAGATTAATATTTATTATCAAATACAATAGTGAATACAAATATTCCTTCATATCCTTTATTGAATATTCTCAGTGTTGAAAGCTCACTTCATTTATTTCTTCTTTTATTTATTAAAATGGATTATTAATGCTTCTGGTGATATCAATCCCCCAACAGAATTTGATGATAGGACGTGATTAAGAATCACATAAGTATAACTAATTATCTATGTATAAATTCTCTCTAATAAATTAATCAATAAATACCGAATACCACGTTCTTTTAAATTACTAAATTTTTAATTTCTTTTCTGAAGAAAAGAAATAATTTAATTAATGAATTAATTCACGAAATGTCATACAATAAAGCTGAGCATTTTTTTTTCTTCTAATTTCTTTTTTAATTTAACGAATCATTTAATAACCTTTTCTTCTTCCCCCTTTCTTAATATCTTTTTTTTATTATTAATCCTTTATCTTAAATTGTCAACCATTTCATTTCAAAATCCTCAGTTATTAAAATTTTTTTTCTGCTTATTTCAGCTTAATCTCTTATTATAATTTGTAAATTTAATATTGATTTGTTAATCACCCTTCTTTTTTTTCGTTAGCGGGTTCTTTGTTAGGGGGTGAGCACAAAAATGACGTCAGCTGCAGGGGTAGAGGAAATGGCAATATCGAACTTGAGGCTCTCTTGACTACTACAGTCGGAAAATAAACGGTTCTTTGGGAGGAGAAATCATTTATTTTTTTTATCTTAGGTTTTTTTAACGACTTGCTGGAAGAAATAATCCCCTCCGGGGGGATAAATGTGTGTGTGTGTTTCAAGTTCCAAGTGTTTAGTTTTTATTATTTTGTTATCAACTTTAAAAGGTACGAAGAGCCATTTCTCTTTATACTTCACATAAATATTTTCGTTTAATTGGAAAATATAATTCTGAATTAAGAAGTTTAATCATTAAATTTATCAAATAAAATTCTGAATAAATTAGTTTTTTTTTAATGATTTTAGGGATCCATTTCCCTTCTGTTAATTATTCTTGCTAGCTGCGCAGCTCTGTAGAGTCTGCTGCTTATCTTTTATCTGTAAAAACTTTTTGAGCCATATTTTTATCTATATTCCTGAGATCATAGTCAAATTCATCTTTTTTGTGCTTATGAAAGAGATGTAAGTAAGCATTTATAGAAGATTTTTCTACTC